>JAJTVC010001299.1:0-25000 GCA_022433055.1 Begonia peltatifolia | reverse complement strand
TGACAGAGAGGGAGAGAGAAAGAGAGAGAGAAAAAAACAAAGAGTGAGAGAGGGAGACAGGGAGATTGAGTGAGAGAGGGAGAGAGATAGAGAGAGATTGAGATAGATCAAGAGAGAAAGGGAGAGAGAGAGAGAGAGAGGGAAAGAGCAAGAGAGAGGGTGAGGAGGTTGAGAGAGATTTATACAGAAAGAGGGGGAGAGGGAGAGGGAGATGGAGATGGAGATAGAGATGGAGATGGAGAGAGAGATAGAGAAAGAGAAGGATAGAGCGAGAGAGGGAAATGAAGTTGAGAGATTTAGAGAGAGAGAGGGAGAAAGATAGAGAAAGGGAGAGAGGGAGAGGGAGAGTGAGAGAAAGATAGAGGGAGAGAGATTGAGAAGGAGAGAGAAAGAGTAAGAGATAGAGGTATAGAGAGGGTGAGAGAGAAAGAGAGGGTGAAAGAAAGAGAGGGAGGGAAAGAAAGGGAGGGAGAGAGAGTTAGAGAGATTGAAAGAGAGAGAGAGAGAGGGAAATGAGGTTGAGAGATTAAGAGAGAAAGAGGGAGAGAGATAGAGAGCGAGAGAGAGGGAGAGAGATAGAAGGAAAGAGTGAGAGAGAGGGAGAGAGAAATAGAGAGATAGAAGGAAAGAGTGAGAGAGAGGGAGAGAGAGATTAAGAGAGAGGGAGAGAGAAAGAGAGAGAGAAAGAAAGAGAGAAGGAAAGAGAGGGAAAGAGAGAGAGAGAGGGAGAGAGTGAGAGAGAGAGAAAGAGCAACAGAGAAAGTGAGGAGGTAGAGAGAGATTTATAGAGAAAGAGAGGGAGAGAGATGGAGAAAGGGAGAGAGTGAGATAGATAGAGAGAGAAAGAGAGGGACAGAGCGACAGAGGGAAATGATATTGAGAGATTTGGAGAGCAAGAGAGGAAGAGAGAGATAGAGAAAGAGAGAGATTGAGAGAGAGTGAGAGAGAAAGAGAAAAAGAGAGAGAGTGAGTGAGAGAGTGAGAAACAGGGAGAGAGATTGTGAGATTGAGAGAGAGGGAGAGAGATAGAGAGAGAGAGAGGGAGAGAGAGGGAAAGAGAGAGTGAGAGAGAAGGAGAGGTATAAAGAAAGAGAGAGAAAAGGAGACGGAGAGAGAGAGAGAGATGGAGAGAGATGGAGAGAGATAGAGAGAGAGATAGGGAGAGAGAAAGATTGAGAGAGATAGAGATAGACAAAGACAGAGTGAGAGAGAGAGGAGGGAGAGGGAAAGAGAGATTGAGAGAGAGAGAGTGAGAGTGAGAGTGAGAATGAGAGTGAGAGAGATAGAGGTAAAGAGCGAGAGAGAGAGAGAGAGAGAAGGAGGAGACAGACAGAGACAGAGAGAGGTTGAGAGAGATTGAGAGTGTGGGAAAGGAGGTTGAGAGAGATGTAGAGAGAAAGAGAAGGAGAGAGCGATAGAGAAAGAGAGAGAGATAGATTGAGAGAGAGAGAGAGAGATAAGGAAAGAGTGAGAGAGAGGGAGAGAGACAGTGAGAGAGAGAGGGAGAGGGATTGAGAGAGATCAGGAGAGAGAGAGAGATGGAGAGAGAGAGGGTGAGGAGGTTAAGAGAGATTTATAGAGAAAGAGAGGGAGAGAGAGAGATAGAGAGAGAGGGACAAAGCGAGAGAGTGAGAGAGGGAAATGAGGTTAAGAGATTTAGAGAGAAAGAGAGGGAGAGAGAGATAGAGAAAGAGATTGAGAGAGATTAAGAGAGAGAGAGAGAGTGTGTAACATCTGAAATTTTTGTAATTAAATTTTCCTAAATTCGTATCATAAACGGCAGAGTTGTGGTCGAAATTGAGAGCGGAGATTTTGTACTAGTAGATAAAAGATTATTTCGAGACAATAAGGAGGAGAAAATTTTAGTAGTCCTACCAGAAACGGACTGAATGACAGTTTAACTAATTGATTAAAGAGTGAGGACGAAAAAGTAATTAAGATTAATTATATTAAATAATGTAATTAATCAATTAATAAAAAAAGGGATAGAAGAGCAGTGAAGCCCTCTGATGTGCCCCAGAAAGTTATCACTCGATCACAAACCAAGACACGAACTTTATCAAACCTGTTCACTAACAAATTCAATTTTTTTTTAGGAATTAGGGGTGTCGAATGCCTATTCGAGGACTTGGAATGTGATCCGAGCACAAAGGACCAAGATCAACCATTGCACTTGCTATCGTGGGAGATAAAGGTGGAAGCACTTGAAGAAGGGATTTGTCTCCCTTGGAATTAATTTATAACTGAATTTTATTTGGTAAACATTCGCCCTTATGTTTTTGTTGGCAAACATTCCCCTTCCTGTAATGTTTTATAGTTTTATGCATTCTTAGGCATTAGGATTAGATGTATGTTAAGTTAGATGGTGGTTAGAAGCAACAAAGTTTAGCAGTACATTGATGCAACAAATGGGCCAAAGCTTGAAGAGTGCTTTGGTGTGCAAGTGGACTAAGAAAGGCCAACCATGTGGCATATTTTGAAGCCCAAGCCCATTCTAACCTTCAACCACCCTAGGTCTATAAATACATGGCTATTGATGTTTGTAAAGGTTGTTGAATCTATGAGAATAGCCCCTTTTGTGCTAGCCGAACTAGTTTGAAGCTTGGTGAACGGTAAGTCTCGGTTCGGTCCAGAACCAAGGAGTGCATCTCTTTCGAGCTTTTAAGCCCGGGGTTGCTTGAATAGCCGTTGTTCCACTCTTCTTCCCTCTTTTTCCAGAGAAGGATACACAAAGAGAGTGGCTAGTAACCGGTTCCGTTTGATGCCGTCTTCCTTCAGAAGATCGTTATGCCGAGAGCCTAAAAGGTTGCTCATCGGACAACATTCGGTTTTTCTGCTCCATTTTGTTTTCTGTTTTGTTTGTGGGTAAAACACGACTCATTTGAGGTGGAATCATGTCATGTAGTATCAGGGCCATGGATAGCTTCCCCTGAATGTCAGCAAACGAGTGGATTGATCTTTGTTACACATTTTGTTTGCTGCAAAAATTTTCATTTCTTCTCTGGTTCGTTGGTTTTCGAAAAAAAGCAAAAATCGGTTATGTTATTATTGTGTCTAACATATAAGGATCTGTGATGTGCCCCAGAAGGCCGTCACTCGATCACAAACCAAGACACGAACTTTATCCAACCTGTTAACTAACAAGTTCAATTCTTTTGCAGGAATTACAGGTGTCGAATGGTTCTTCGCGGATTTGGAATGGGACCCAAGCACAAAGGACAAGGATCAACCCTTGCACTTGCTATCGTGGGAGCTAAAGGTGGAAGTACATGAAGAAGGGATTTGTCTCCCTCGGAATTAATTTGTAATTGAATTTTATTCGGCAAACATTCACCTTATGTTTTTGTTGGCAAACATTCGTCTTCCTGTAATGTTTTATAATTGCATGCATCCTTAGGCATTAGGATTAGATATATGTTAAGTTAGATGGTGGTTAGAAGCAACAATTGGGCCGAAGTTTAGCAGCCCACTAATGCAACAAATGGGCCAACGCTTGAAGAGTGATCTAGTGTGCAAGTTGACCAAGAATGGCCAACCATGTGGCCCATTTCGAAGCCCAAGTCCATTCTAACCTTCAGCCACCCTAGGTCTATAAATACATTGCTATTGGTGCGTGTAAAGGTTGTTGAATATATGAGAAATAGCCTTTTTGTGTTCAGCCGAAGTAGTTGAAGCTTGGTGAACGGTAGGGCTCGGTTCGGTCAAGAACCGAGAAGGAGTTCATCTCCTTGAGCTTTCAAGCCCGAGGTTGCTTGAATAGCCATCGTTCCACTCGTCTTCCCTCTCTTTTCCAGAGAATGATACATGAAGAGAGTGGCAGAAACCGGTCCCGTTTGCTGTCATCTTCCTTCGGAAGATAGTTATGCCGAGGGCCTAAAAGGTTGCTCATCGGACAATATTCGGTTTTCTGGTTATATTTTTTTTTTCTGTTTCGTTTGTTGGTAAAACACGACTCATTCGAGGTGGAATCGTGTCATGTTGTATCAGAGCCATGGATAGCTTCCCCTGAATGTCTGCAAACGAGTGGATTGATCTTCTTACACATTTCGTTTGCTGCAAACTTTTTATTTCTTCTCTGGTTCGTTGGTTTTGAAAAAGGCAGAAACCGGTTCTATTAATTTTGTGTTTAACATATAACGATAAGCTTGAACACTACCATAGATATATTATTACTGGACAAAATTTAAAAATCGAAAACTCAAAACCATTTAGTCTTTAAAGCCGGAAACGTATGTGTTGATCTGTTCATATTCGTATGTTCATAATCGTATGTTCATAATTGTATGTTCATAATCGTCAGTTCATATTCGTATGTTCAGAATTTAAAAATCGTATTGTGTTTTCTGCACAACTCTTACTCAACTGATTGACTGCTATTAGAGGGTAGATGCAGGTGAGAACAGAACACCCTACAGCTTAGCTGCTGTTTGAGGGTAGGTGCAAGTGAGGACAGAACACCCTACAGCCTAACTGCTGTTAGAGGGTAAGTGCAGGTGGTAGGTGTCTATTGTTGGACCACTGGTATTGGACGTTTATGTTATTATGCATATGGGTGTGCTATGTAGCAGCTAGTGTTATTACCTTATTCGGAACAACCATTCTGTTGCTGCTTTGTACTTGGCGATTTAATACTGGTTTTGTGCTGATTATGTTGTCTGCTGTCTCATTCCATGCTTGCTAACACCTTGGCAGAATACTTTGTTTACTTGCCTAATCTGTGATTATGTTATTATATCCTTACTGTGTGGTTTAATGATAACTGACTTGATGCATGATATAAACACTAAAGGAAAAACATGTTTATCAGAATGTGTTAATACCCTGGTAAAATTTTATGCCTGGTCGCTAGTTGTTTTGGTAGGTTTGATCCCTTGAACTTAAAATGATCATAACTTTTGCTACGGGCGTCAAATTTTTGCCTGTAAGATATCGATTCGAAGCTCTCTTAGAGCTCTACGACATGATCATAGGCTATGCATGTGAAAACCACCTATCATTCCAAAAAATGGCCATTTAAGCTCTCAAATTTGCGTTCCAAGTTTAAGCACCCGAGATTGACTAAATTTTTCCCTCCTTCCTAACACTTAGGGTCAATCTAGCATAAGAACACATGTTCCTATAACCTTAGGAAGTCACATGAAGACTAGGAGTGGACTCAACCGAGAATTAAAGCCTGATACTATGACTCAAGAACCGAACCGTGGTAAAGATGTTCCCCAACCCGAGACTCGTACCCATCAAGAGGGAGAGTCCAGCCTTCAAGGACAACTAAATGGACTTAATGGAGAAGTTAGTAATCTAACTCAACAACTCAAAGACTTAACCCTTAGTATGAAATTCATAATGGATAACCTCAATAAGATTAACTCTAGAGAGCCCTCTCGAGATGACCTTCCTAGAA
The DNA here is from genome assembly GCA_022433055.1 of Begonia peltatifolia. Taxonomy (NCBI): domain Eukaryota; kingdom Viridiplantae; phylum Streptophyta; class Magnoliopsida; order Cucurbitales; family Begoniaceae; genus Begonia; species Begonia peltatifolia. The sequence continues at coordinate 19,599 of JAJTVC010001299.1, read as the reverse complement.
TGAGACCTGATAACCCTAGCAGAACTGAATACCCTCCCAGGAGATTTCCCGACCAGGATCCTTCCCCAATGAGTGAGAGGCCACCTAACCCAAGAAAGAGGTTCCAAGACTTTGACTACCATGATGATGATGAGTGGACCCTAAACGAAGAAGAGAATTTCAGGTCTAGCCGTCGAAAGGACTTAGACGATCTTAGGAACATTAAGTTGCATGTTCTGTCATTCAATGGTGCGTGCGACGGTAACACCTTCCTAGATTGGATAGGATAGATAAAGTAGAGAAAGTCTTTGATTACTATGAATATTCAAATAAGGTTAAAATCTAGCTAGTTTTGGTCGAGCTCACAGGATACGCGGCCCTCTGGTAGGCCAACATTAAATCCCAAAGACAGAAGATTGGAGACGACCCTGTCACCACTTGGAGAGTGATGAAGTCCCTCATGACCAAAAGATTCATACCTAGCCAATACCGACAAGAGTTATTCTTACAAATCCAAAACCTAAGACAAGGAGGTAGATTTGTTGAAGAGTACCTTACTGAGTTTGAGACCCTTAGGATTCGTGGCGATATGGACGAGCCTGAAGAGCAAGTACTTGCAAGATTTATTCGAGGATTGCAACAAGATATATGAGACATTATTGAGCTGCATCCCCTAGAATCCTTTGATGCGGTGGTACAAATGGCTATGAAAGTAGAGCGACAACTTAGTAGGAAGAGAAAAGCTAGTTTCACCCAGAAATTTCCGCTCAAGACTACTCCTAAGATCACCCCTCCGCAACCAGAACCAAACAAAACTTTCACCAAAGCTAAGGGAAAGAAACCGTTTCCACGTAGTTGGCCACCCAAAGAATCAAGCAACAAGACCCTAGTAGAGAGTGTCAATTCCCCTAGATCGCGAGACCTTAAATGCTTTAAGTGTCATGACCTGGGTCATTTCATGGATCAGTGTCCTAATAGACGAGTGATGATCCTCCAGGAGGACACTTGAGAGTTTACGAGCGAAGACGAGCGAGAAGGTGTAAAAGAAGATGAGGAGGATAGTGACTCCCAAGAGGAAGTTTTCCATGCCCCTGAAGGACCCATGCTTATGTTAAGAAGACGTGTTCTCGTCACTAAGAATTCTGGAGAAGACTGTCAGCTTGAGAACATCTTCCATAGCACAGGTGTTTCATTAAAGAGAAGTTATGTTCCCTGATTATAGACGGAGGTAGTTGTGCTAACGTAGCCTCCACATAGTTAGTGACTAAGTTAGGCCTAGAGACCAACACTCAGTCCCACCCCTACAAGTTACGTTGGCTAGATGATATGGATGATGTCAAGGTTACCAAGCAAGTGAAAGTTGAATTTGCCCTCGGGAAGTACAAGAACACGGTCCTCTGCGATATTGTGCCTATGAGTGCAAGTCATTTACTTCCAGGCCGACCCTAGCAGTTTGACCGACGGGTAAACCACGACGACTACACTAACTACTATTCCCTTAAGTTTGAAGGAAAGACCTTTAAGTTTGCTCCCATGATCTCCGAACAAATATCTAGAGATGACGCTGCAAGAAAGGAAGCCAAGGATAAGGCTACTTTATTCATGACTAAGAAGGAGATAGAGACGTCTGTGCATAGAGGAGATCCCCTGATTTTGGTGCTTTTTCGAGTTAGAATTATGGAACTAGGAGTTATTCCTCAAGCCGTTTAAACTTTACTTAACCAGTTCCAAGATGTGTTCCCAGAAGACTTGCCCCAAGTTCTACCACCCTTGCGTGGCATTGAACACCAAATTGATCTCCTACCTGGAGCCGTACTGCCTAATAAACCAGCATACCGAATGAACCCTAAAGAAACCAAGAAGATGTAGGACCAAGTACAAGAACTTTATGATAAAGGTTACATTAGAGAGTCCATGAGTCCCTGTGCAGTACCCTCCTTATTAGTTCCCAAGAAAGACGGCACCATGAGGATGTGTGTCGATAGCCGAGCCGTGAACCAAATTACTATCAAGTATAGATTTCTCATCCCCAGGCTCGAGGACATGTTGGATGAGCTCAGCGGAGCCTCCATTTTCTCTAAAATAGATCTTAAAAGCGGCTACCATCAGATCAGGATGAGAGAAGGCGACAAGTGGAAGACAGCCTTTAAGACAAAATATGGATTATTCGAATGGATGGTGATACCTTTTGGTTTATCTAACGCCCCAAGTCGTTCATGAGACTCATGCACCATGTGCTTAAATAGTACTTAGGAAAGTTTATCGTGGTATACTTCGATGACATCTAGTGTATAGCATGGATCTCACTTAACACCTCTCCCACCTTAACTCCCTCTTCTAGACCCTTCGAAAGGCTAAACTATTTGGTAACTTAGGAAAATGCTCTTTCGCATAGGACAAGGTGTATTTTCTGGAATTTGTCATCTCAAAAGACGGGATGGAAGCGGACGAAGAAAAGATAAACGCTATCAAGGATTGTCCTATACCAAATTCCATCATAGAAATATGCAGCTTTCATGGGCTCGCCTCGTTTTATAGAAGATTCATTCAAGACTTCAGTTCGATAGTTGCTCCGCTTACCGATTGCACTAAGAAAGGGAAAGAGTTCTTTTGGACCCCAGCGTGCCAAAAGAGCTTTGATCTTATTAAAGACAGATTATGTCATTCCTCGTACTTGCCCTCTCAGATTTCAACAAGGCCTTTGAGGTCAAAAGCGATGCATCTGGAGTCGGCATAGGAGCAGTGCTTATGCAAGATGGCAAAATCGTGGTATACTTTAGCGAAACGTTGAAAGGACCCATACTAAATTATTCCACCTACGACAAAGAATTCTACGCAGTTATACGTGTTTTAGAACATTGGCATCATTACCTCCTACCTCGAGAATTTGTTATCAACACTGATCACCAGGCCCTAAGACATATCAAGAGTCAGCACAAGCTCAACAAGAGACATGCCAAGTGGGTGGAGTTCTTAGAAAGGTTTCCTTACACCCTTAAGTATTTGAAAGGAGACAATAAGTCGTGGCCGATGCCCTCGCTAGAAAGCGCATTCTATTCACTGAATTAGGGGTTAGGTTCTTTGGCTTTGAATGGATTAAGGAGACGTATGAAACCGACTCTGATTTTGGCCCTTATTACATCAAGTGTATGGACAAGGCCGAAGGCGAATATCGCCTCATGGATGGTTATTTCCTTAAAGCGGGAAAGTTGTGCATTCCCCAAGGCAGTTTAAGATGATGCCTAGTAAAAAAAGCTCATGGCGAAGGCCTAGCAAGTTACTTCGGCGGGAAAAAGACCCTAGAATCGCTTAAGGAACACTTCTATTGGCCTCGAAGATGAAAGATGTGCATCGCATGGTGGAGACATGCGTGATTTGCAAGAAGGCTAAGAGTAAAGTTCTACCTCAAGGTTTATACATGCCCTTACCCGTCCCATCACACCCTTGGGTAGAGGTTAGTATGGACTTTGTTTTAGGACTACCACGGACCGTCCGGAATAAGGACTCTATAATGGTGGTCGTGGATAGGTTCTCCAAGATGGCACATTTCCTTCCTTGTGCCACGACCGATGACTCTGTCTTAATAGACAACCTATATTTTAAAAAGATTGTTCACCTGCATGGTATACTGCGTTCTATCGTGTCGGACAGAGACACTAAATTTCTGAGCGCCTTTTGGACCACTTTGTGGAAAAAGTTGGGGACTAGGTTGTGTTTCAGCACATCCTTTCATCCCCAAACTGATGGTCCAACGGAAGTCGTCAACAGGACCCTAGGTACCCTTTTACGCACCATTGTAGGTAAGAAACTGTCTAACTAGGATATAATACTCCCAGGCTTGGAGTTTGCCTACAACTGCACCCTTTATTCCACTACTCAGCAATCACCCTTTGAGGTTGCCTATGGATTTAATCCATATACACCGTTTGATCTTGTTCCATTACCTTTTACAGACTTAGCTAATCCATCAGGAGCGGACAAGGCGGAATGAATTATGGAATTGCATGAGACTGTACGCAGAGCCATCGAGAAGAGCAACAACAAGGTCACCAAACACACTAATAAAGGACGACGCGAAGTTATCTTTAATGAAGGAGACTTAGTTTGGTTGCACCTAAGGAAAAAAAGGTTCCCCGCTAAAAGGAAATCTAAGTTGATGCCTAGAGCAGAATGACCATTCAAGGTCTTAGAAAGAATCAACAATAACGCCTATAAGATAGAGCTACCCGGCGACTACGGAATTTCCTCCACCTTTAATGTCCAAGATCTCTCGTCATACAAAGGAGACGATGATGACATCGAAGTGACCCCATTAACGGATTTGAGGCCAAATCCTCAATCACCTGAGGAGGATGATGTGCCCTAGAGGGCTGTCACTCGATCACAAACCAAGGCACGAACTTTATCCAACCTGTTAACTAACAAGTTCAATTCTTTTGTAGGAATTGAAGGTGTTGAATGTCTCTTCACGGATTTGGAATGGGACCCGAGCACAAAGGACAAGGATCAACCCCTGCACTTGCTATCGTGGGAGCTAAAGGTGGAAGCACATGAAGAAGGGATTTGTCTCCCTCGGAATTAATTTGTAATTGAATTTTATTCGGCAAACATTCACCTTATGTTTTTGTTGGCAAACATTCGCCTTCCTGTAATGTTTTATAATTGCATGCATCCTTAGGCATTATGATTAGATGTATGTTAAGTTAGATGGTGGTTAGAAGCAACAATTGGGCTGGATTTTAGCAGCCCACTGATGCAACAAATAGGCCAAAGCTTGAATAGTAATCTGGTGTGCAAGTGGACCAAGAATGGCCAACCATGGGCCCATTTCGAAGCCCAAGCCCATTCCAACCTTCCGCCACCCTAGGTCTATAAATACATGGCTATTGGTGTGTGTAAAGGTTGTTGAATATATGTGAAATAACCCTTTTTTGTTCAGCAGAAGTAGTTGAAGCTTGGTGAATGGTAAGGCTCAGTTTAGTCAAGAACTGAGAAGGAGTTAATCTCCTTGAGCTTTCAAGCCAGAGGTTGCTTGAATAGCCATCGTTCCACTCGTCTTCCCTCTCTTTTCCAGAGAATGATACACGAAGAGAGTGGCCAGAAACCGGTCCCGTTTGCTGCTGTCTTCCTTTGGAAGATCGTTATGCCGAGAGCTTAAAAGGTTGCTCATCGGACAGCATTCGGTTTTCTGCTTATATTTTGTTTTTCTGTTTCATTTGTGGGTAAAACACGACTCATTCGAGGTGGAAATCGTGTCAATCTATTTAAGCTTGAACACTACCTTTGATATGTTATTACTAGACAAAATTTGAAAACCAGAACTTATGTTTTAAATGGTAACCCAGAAACTCGAAACCATTTATTCTTTAAAACTCGAAACTTATGTTTAATCTGTTAGCTGTTATTATTCGTATTTGTGTTTTCTGCACAACCTCTATTCAACTGATTGGCTACTATTTGAGGGGAGATGCAAGTGAAAACTGAGCACACCCTACAGCTTAGCTGCTGTTTGAGGGGAGGTGCAGGCGGTAGGTGCATGTGGTAGGTGTTTGTTGCCGGCCCACTGATATTGTACGTTTGTGTTATTATATGCATATAGTGTGATATGTAGCAGCTAATGTTGTTACCTTATTCAGAAAAACCATTCTGTTGCTGCTCTGTACTTGGTGATTTAATTCTATTTTTGTGCTGATATTGTTGTCTGCTGCATCATTCCATGCCTGCTAACATCTTGACATAATTACTTTGGCAGAACACTATGTTAATCTCTATTTTAATTGTCTAATAAGATATCTTATATGATTTGCACACACACTAGAATTACTATGATTATGTTATTGTATCCTTACCACATGATTTTAATGATATGTACACTAAAATGAAATACATGCTCATCGGAAGGTGTTAATGCCCTGGTAAAACTTTATGCTGAGTTCATTAGTTGTTCTGGCATATTTGACCCCTTGAACTTAAAACGGTCATAATTTTTGCTACGGGTGTCAGATTTTTACTCGTAAGATATCGAATCGAAGCTCTCTCAGAGCCTTACGACGAAGTTTTAGGTACCCGGGATCCACTACTTTTTTCCCTCCTTCCTAACACTTAGGTCGATCTAGCGTAAGAACACATGTCTCCCCTACAACCTTAGGAAGTCACATGAAGACTAGAAGTGGACTCACCCGAGATTTAAACCCCGATACTATGACTCAAGAACCGAGCCGGGGTAAAGACGTTCCCCAACCCGAGACTCGTACCCATCAAGAGGGAGAGTTTAGCCTTCAAGGATAATTAAATGGCCTTAACGGAGAAGTTAGTAATCTAGGCCAATAACGCAAAGACTTAACCCTTGGTATGAAATTCATAATGGAAAACCTCAACAAGTTTAACCCTAGAGAGCCCTCTCAAGATGACCTTCTTAGGATGAGACCTGAGAACCCTTAGAGAACTAAATACCCTCCTAGGAGATTTCCCGACCAGGACCCTTCCCCGAGGAGTGAGAGGCTAGCTAACCCAAGAAAGAGGTTCCAAGACTTTAACTATCATGATGAGGATGAGTGGACGCTAGACAAAGAAGAAAATTTTCGTTCCAGCCATCGAAAGGACTTAAACGATCTTAGGAATGTTAAGTTGCATGTTTCGTCATTCAATGGCACATGCGATGGTAACACCTTTCTAGATTGGATTGATAAAGTGGAGAAAGTTTTTAACTACTATGAATATTCAGATAAGGTTAAGATGAAACTAGTTTCGATCGAGCTCATGGGATAAGCGGCCCTCTGGTGGACAAACATTAAATCCCAAAGACAAAAGATAGGAGACAACCCTATCACCACTTGGAGAGTGATGAAATCTCTCATGACCAAGAGATTCATACCTAGCCAATACCGACAAGAGCTCTTCTTACAAATCCAAAACCTAAGACAAGGAGGTCGATCTGTTTAAGAATACTTTACTGAGACCCTTAAGATTCGTGGAGATATGGACGAACCTGAAGAGCAAGTGCTTGCTTAATTTATTCGAGGACTGCACCAAGATATAGGAGACACTATTAAGCTGCATCCCCTAGAATCCCTTGATACGGTAGTACAGATGGCTATGAAGATAGAGCGCCAACTTAGTAGGAAGAGAAAAGCTAGTTTCACCCAGAAATTTCCACTAAAGGCTACTCCTAAGATCACCCCTCCGCAACCAGAACCAAACAAAACTTTCACCAAAGCTGAGGGAAAGAAACCGTTTCCACATAGTTGGCCACCCAAAGAATCAAGTAACAAAACCCTAGTAGAAAGTGTTAATCCCCCTAGATCGCGAGATCTCAAATGCTATAAGTGTCATGGCTTGGGTCATTTCATGGCTCAATGTCCTAATAGACGAGTGATGATCCTCCAGGAGGACGCTGGAGAGTTTACGAGGGAAGACGAGAAGATGTAAAAGAAGATGAGGAGAAGAGTGACTCCCAAGGGGAAGTTTTCCACGCATCTGAAGGACCCATGCTTATGGTCAGAAGAGGTGTTCTCGTAACTAAGAATTTTGGAGAAGACTGTCAACGTGAGAATATCTTCCATAGTAGGTGTTTTATCAAGGAGAAGTTATGTTCCCTGATTATAGACGAAGGTAGTTGTGCTAACGTAGCCTCCACAGAGTTAGTGACCAAATTAGGCCTAGAGACCAACACTCACCCCCACCCCCACAAGCTGGGTTGGCTAGATGATAAGGATGATGTCAAGGTTACCAAGCAAGTGAAAGTTGAATTCGCCCTCGGGGAATATAAGGACATGGTCCTCTGCGATGTTGTGCCTATGAGTACAAGTCATTTACTCCTAGGCCGACTCTGGCAGTTTGACCGAAGGATAAACCACGATGGCTACACTAACTACTATTCCCTCAAGTTTAAAGGAAAGACCTTTAACTTTGCTCCCATGACCCCCAAACAAATATCTAAAGATGATGCTGCAAGAAAGAAAGCCAAGGACCAGGCTACTTTACTCATGACTAAGAAGGAGATAGAAACATCCGTGCGTATAGGAGATCCTCTAATTTTGGTACTTTTTTTAGATAGAGTTATGGAACTAGGAGTTATTCCTCAAACCGTTAAATCTTTACTTAACCAATTCCAAGATTTGTTCTTAGAAGACTTACCTCAAGGTCTACCACCCTTGCGTGGCATTGAAAACCAAATTGATCTCCTATCCTGAGCCGTACTGTCTAATAGACCAGCATACCAAATGAACCCCGAAGAAACCAAGAAACTGCAAGACCAAGTACAAGAACTTTGGATAAAGGTTACATAAGAGAGTCCATAAGCCCCTGTACAGTACCCTCCTTATTAGTTCCCAAGAAAGACGGCACCATGAGGATGTATGTCGATAGCCGAGCCGTGAACCAAATTACTGTCAAGTATAGATTTCTCATCCCCAGGCTCGAGGACATGTTTGATGAGCTCAGTGGAGCGTCAATTTTCTCTAAAATAGATCTTAAGAGTGGCTACCATCAGATCAGGATGAAGGAAGGCGACGAATGGAAGACAGCCTTTAAGACAAAATATGGATTATTCGAGTGGATGGTAATGCCTTTTGGATTATCTAACGCCCTAAGTACATTCATGAGACTCATGCACCATGTTCTTAAAGAGTATTTAGGAAACTTTATCGTGGTATATTTTGATGACATCTTAGTGTATAGCGTGGATCTCACTCAACACCTCTTCCACCGTAACTCACTCTTCTAGACCCTTCGAAAGGCTAAACTATTTGGTAACTTAGGAAAATGCTCTTTCCTACAGGACAAGGTGTACTTTCTGGAATTTGTCATCTCAAAAGACGGGATGGAAGCGGACGAAGAAAAGATAAACGCCATCAAGGATTGGCCTATACCAAATTCTATCACAGAAATACGCAGCTTTCACGGGGTAGCCTCATTTTATAGAAGATTCATCAAAGAATTCAGTTCGATAGTTGCTCCACTTACCGATTGCACTAAGAAAGAGAAAGAGTTCTCTTGGACCCCGACGTGTCAAAAGAGTTTTGACCTCATCAAAGACAGATTATGTCATTCCTCTGTACTTGCCTTTCCAAATTTCAACAAGGCCTTTGAGGTTAAAAGTGATGCATCTGTAGTATGTATAGGAGCAACGCTTATGCAAGATGACGAACCAGTGGAATATTTTAGTGAAAATTGAAAATACTCATACTAAATTATTCCACCTACGACAAAGAATTCGACGCAGTTATACGTGCTTTAGAACATTGGTAGCATTACCTCCTACCTCGAGAATTTGTTATCAACACTGACCACCAGGCCCTAAGACATATCAAGAGTCAGCACAAGGTGAACAAGAGACATTCCAAGTGTGTGGAGTTTTTAGAAAGGTTTCCATACAGCCTTAAGTATTTGAAAGGGGAGAATAATGTCGTGGCCGATGCACTCTCTAGAAAGCACATTCTACTCACTGAATTAGGGGTTAGGTTCTTTGGCTTTGAATGGATTAAGGAGATCTATGAAACCGACCCTTATTTTGGAACTTATTACATCAAGTGCATGGACAAGGCCGAAGGCAAATATCGCCTCTTGGATGGCTATTTACTTAAAGTGGGAAAATAGTACATTCCCCAAGGAGGCTTAAGACAATACCTAGTGAAAGAAGCTCATTGCAAAGGCTTAGCAAGTAACTTCAGAGAGAAAAAGACCCTAGAATTGCTTAAGGAACACTTCTATTGACCTCACATGATGAAAGATGTGCATCGCATGGTTGAAACATGCGTGATTTGCAAGAAAACTAAGAGTCAAGTTCTACCAGAAGGCTTATACATGCCCTTATCCGTCCCATCACACCCTTGGGTAGAGGTTAGCATGGACTTCATTTTAGGACTACCACGGACCGCCCAGAATAAAGACTTTTATAATGGTGGTCGTGGATCGGTTCTCTAACATTGCACATTTCCTTCCTTGTGCTGCGACCGATAACTCTGCCTTAATAGCTAACCTATATTTTAAAGAGATCGTTCCCCTGCATGGTATACCGCGTTCTATAGTGTCAGACAAAGACACTAAATTTCTGAGTGCCTTTTGAACCACTTTGTGGAAAAGTTGGGGACTAGGTTGTGTTTCAGCACCTCCTTTCATCCCCAAACTGATGGTCAAACGAAAGTCGTCAATAGGACCCTAGGTACCCTCTTACGCACTGTTATAGGTAAAAGAAACTGTCTAACTGGATATAGTACTCCCAAGCTTGGAGTTTGCCTACAACCACATCTTTCATTCCATTACACAGCAATCGCCCTTTGAGGTTGCCTATGGGTTTAATCCATATACACTGTTAGATATTGTTCCCTTACCTTTTACAGACTTAGCTAATTCATCAGGAGCAGACAAGACCGAACGAATTAAGGAATTGCACGAGACAGTATGCAAAGCCGTTTCTGGTGTGGCAGCTTATACTTTGATTGATACGGGCGCTACACATTCGTTTGTGTTGACGAGTTTCGTTGTTAAGGCAAATTTGGAGTTCAGCCCCACCGGGCAGCATTATGATGTGATCTTGCCATCAGGGGAACATTTGTATTCAGAACAGGTGGTGCTGGGGCAATGTGGTGACAGTAGGAAAAAAGCAGTTGTGTGCCGAGCTAGTCATACTCCATATGAGCGGCTATGAGGTGATCTTGATAATGGACTGGCTGTTCAGACATCATGCCAAGATTGACTGCAGGACCAGAGAGGTTCATTTTTAGCCCCTGGATGGGGAAAGCTACACTTTCAAAGTAGATAAAGCTCTTACCAGGATTTCCGCTATCTTTTCTCGGCAGACTCCACGGTTGTTGAACAGCAGTTGTTAGGGATTTTTGGCAAGTGTCGGGGATGCACAATCACAGGATGATACTCGGTTACAGGATATCCCTTTTGTGCAGGAGTTCCCGGAGGTGTTTCATGATGATTTGCCAGGGCTGCTCCCTGACAGGGAGATTGAATTTGAGATAGATGTTTTCCCAGGTGCCGAGCCAATGTGCAAGAACCCGTACAGGTTAGCACCTACCGAACTTAAGGAGCAGAAGGCTCAGTTGGAGGTACTGATGGATAAGGGCTTTATACGCCCTAGTTTTTCACCTTGGGGCGCGCCAGTTCTATTCATCAAGAAGAAGGACGAATCCCTACATATGTGTATTGACTATCGGGAGCTGAATAAGCTGACGGTGAAGAACAGGTATCCATTGCCGAGGATTGACGATTTGTTTGATCAGCTACAGGGTGCCTGGGTGTTTTCTAAGATTGACCTGAGGTCCGCCTATCATCAGTTGAAGGGAGAGGATGTATCGAAGACGGCCTTCAGGATGAGGTACGGACATTTTGAGTACCTAGTTATGTCCTTCGGGCTGACCAATGCCCCTGCAGCGTTTATGGATCTGATGCACCGAGTGTTCAGTGAGTACCTGGACAAGTTTGTGATCGTGTTTATCGACGACATCCTGATTTACTCGCGGAGCGAGGAGGAGCACAGAGATCACTTGAGGACCGTATTGACTATTATGAGACAGCACCAGCTGTATGCTAAGTTCTCTAAGTCCGAGTTTTGGCTGGACAAGATCCACTTCTTGGGGCACGTTATTTCCTCTGAGGGTATTTCAGTTGATACGATGAAGGTTCAAGCTATAAAGTAGTGGCTCCGACCGACCAGTGCTAGTGAGATACGCAGTTTTCTGGTGTTGGCTGGATATTATCGGAGATTTATTAAGGGGTTCTCTAAAATTTCAGCTCCTTTGATCTGGCTGACCCGAGAGAATGTAAAATACGAATGAATTGACAAGTGTGAGGATAGCTTTTAGACATTGAAGCAGAGATTGACTACAGCTCCTATACTGACGCTGCCCATGGAAGGAGACAAGTTTTGCATTTATTGTGACGCCTCCAGGATTGGTTTGTTGTGTGTTTTGATGCAAAGTGGGAGAGTCGTTGCATATGCCTCTAGGCAGTTAAAGACTTACGAGTAGAATTATCCCACTCACGATTTGGAGCTGGCGACAGTTGTATTTGCACTCAAGATATGGAGGCATTACCTTTATGGGCAGCAGTGCGAGATTTTCTCAGATCACCAGAGCCTGAGGTACATTTTCACGCAGAACGAGGTGAATTTGAGATAGATGAGGTGGCTCGCGCTGGTCAAGGATTACGATGTGGAGATCAAGTACCACCCGGGAAAGGCAAATGTGGTGGCAGACGCCTTGAGCCGGGTGGCAACTTTGACTTCTGCCATGACTTTGATAGGGCCTATTGAGTTGATGACAGAGATGCAGAGTTTAGGCCTGGAGGTAGTTTCTGATCTGGTAGCCACTCTTTCGGCCTTGTTGTTGAGGTCGAGTATTATGGACAGGATTAGGCAGGCCCAGGAGACGGACTCGGAGTGTAGCGAGCTGAAGGCGAGTATGGAGCCCAGACCTAATTCTGAGCTCAGCTATACGGAGGATGGGATTCTGAAATTCCGGGATGGGTGGTACGTCCCGAAGGATGAGGAGCTGAGGAAGGAGATATTCTCAGCAGCTCATTCATCTTCCTTCTTTGTGCATCCTAGAAGCACTAAGATGTACATGGATTTGAAACAGCACTATTGGTGGCCTAACAAGAAGCGAGCGGTGGCCGAGTATGTGGAAACCTGCGTAGTCTGCCAGTAGGTGAAAGCGGAACATCAGCGACCGTCTGGGATGCTCCAACCATTGCCAATACTAGAGTGGAAGTGGGAGCAGATCACTATGGATTTTGTAGTCGGGCTGCCGAGGACTACCAAAGGCCATGATGCTATCTGGGTGATTGTAGACAGGTTGACGAAGTCGTCTCACTTTTTGCCTGTAAGGATGACTTATATCATGGATCAATTTGCCCAGTTATATATTCAGGAGATAGTCAGGCTTCATGGGATTCTGGTGTTGATTGTTTCAGACCGAGACCCCAAAGTCATGTCCAAGTTTTGGAAGAGTCTGCATAAGGCCATGGGCACAGGTTAGATTTTAGTACGGCCTTTCATCCTCAGACCAATGGGCAGTCAGAGCGAACTATACAGATTCTAGAGGATATGCTCAGGGCTTGTGTGTTGGAGTTTCAGGCGGCTTGTGTGTTGGAGTTTCAGGCGGCTTGGAGTAAGTTCTTACCATTAGTGGAGTTCTCGTATAATAACACTATCAGTCCACCATTGGTATGGTGCCGTACGAGGCCCTTTACGGAAGGTAGTGCAGGTTGCCATTGTATTGGGACGAGGTTGGGGAAGCCCGATTGATAGGTCCCGAGATTTTACAGCAGGCTGTCGACAAGATTGCTGTGATACGGAAGAGGATTGAAGCAGCTCAGAGTCGACAGAAGAGTTATGCAGATCAAAGGCGTCGGGAGTTGTAGTTTAGTGAGGGCAATGAGGTATTTCTGAAGATCTCGCCGTTCAAGGGAGTGGTGAGGTTCGGAAAGCAAGGGAAACTCAACCCTCAGTTTCTGGAGCCATTCCCGATTGTCAAGAAGATTGGGAGAATTGCATACCAGCTTCAGTTGCATTCATCGATGGATGCCATCCATGATATTTTCCATGTCTAAATTCTGAGGAAGTGTATACGCGATCCCTCTCAGGTAGTGCCACAGCAGGAAATAGAGATCCTGCCGATGCTGTCCTACGAAGAGAAGCTAGTGAGGATCTTGGGATCTGCTGTGAAAGTACGGCGCAACAAGTAGATCCCTTTGGTCAAGGTGTTGTGGCACAATCATGGTGTGGAAGAGACTACTTGATCGGGCGTGAAGACATGGAGCGCTGGCATCCCGACTTATTCGGTACGTAAATTTTGAGGACAAAATTCTTATAAGGTGGGGGGAATGTAATAATCCAGAAAATTTCGTATTTTAAATCTAATTTATGAAATTTTTAATTTAATCTCAGTTGGAATTTCGAGAAAAATTTTAACGTGTAAATTAATTGATAAGACTCGGAATCTAAAGTTAGTGATAGTTTCAGAAAATTTTAAGTCGAGAAGACGCGAATTTAACAAAGATACGGACGATTAAACACGTGAGGGCATTTTGGTAAATTTAATTATGTAAATTAATTTAAAATTTTTTTTTAAGAAAAACCGAATGGCTTCATGAAGAAGCCACTCGGTTTTTCTTCTCTTCTGCCCGCGAACGCCAAGAGAGAGCACCTGAGAGAGTGAGGAAGAGATCGGGAGAGGGAGAAATAGCACGACGGCCTGCCAACGTTGACGACGAGGGAGAGTCGAGCACCAGTGAGCAGAGAACCCTGGTGGACTGAAGTGGAGGCGCAGGTGCAATTTTCTCGAGCAGAAAACCACAGGTAAGCCCTCAGTTTCCGACGCTGTTCGGCCGAGCTTAGTGCTCGATCTTTTCTCTCTGTTTTTTATGGAATTTGGGGAGTGTTGACTCATTTTTAGAGGGCCGGTGGGGTTCTGGACGATAGGTGTCCGAGAAAAGGGGAGGGGGGGCTTAAAATTCGGGTTTTGGTGTTTGAACACCCAATTTCTATCTAGATTATTCGTGAATGAATGAATTGTGGCAGCTTGGCGAAGAAATAGTTGAAGTTTCCAATGGGTTAGTGCAAAAACCCAGTTCTGTTTTTGGAGATTCTGATGGGGCTATGATTAATTGTTTTAAATTCTGTTTTAGTGGGTTAAATTAAGTTATTAGAGGAACATTTGGCCGATAGAATAGTTTGATTCCGAGGTCCGACGCAAAAATTATATGCGTCGGAAGTTTATGTCGAATTTTGGAACGAGTCAAATTATTGAGCGTTTTTCGTAGAATTGTGACGCGTGGTATTAGCATTGTTGATTTTAATGCGTAAGGCGAGTTTTGAGTGAGTTTTGCTTGAAGGAAACAAAAATGTGAAATTTGGGTGAAGGGCAGATTTGGTTTTGGTGTTTTTCACCTAGCCGCGCCTTACCATTTTAAAATCCGTCTTGGTATTCAAATTAGGTTCCTAAGGGAACGTTTAGCCTCTTGAATCGCTTGATTTCGATAACGGACGCAAAAGTTATGCGCGCCCGAAGTTTAAGCTGGTTTTCGACCGAACCGAATTAGTGACTCATTTTATTTGGGATTTCATGGGGTGAGTGCGTTCTGGACGATAGGTGTCCGAGAAAGGGGTGGGGGGCAGATGACTTAAAGTTCGGGTTTTAGTGTTTGAACGCCCAATTTCTATCTAGATTATTCGGGGATGAATGAATTGTGGCTGCTTGGCGAAGAAATTGGTAGAATTGAGTAAACGTTGAAGTTTCTAGTAGGTTAGTGCAAAAACCCAGTTCTGTTTTTCGAGATTTTGATGGGGCTACGATTAATTGTTTTAAATTTCATTTTAGTGGGTTAAATTAGGTTGTTAGAGGAACGTTTGGCTACTGGAATCGTTCGATTCCAAGGTCCGACGCAAAAGTTATGCGCGTCGGACGTTTATGTCAAATTTTGGACTAAATCAAATTATTGAGCGTTTTTCATAGAATTATGATGTGGTATTAGCATTGCTGATTTTAATGCGTAAGGCGAGTTTTGAGTGAGTTTTTGTTGAAGGAAATGAAAATTTGAAATTTGGGTGAAGGGCAGATTCAGTTTTGGTGTTTTTCACCTAGCCGCGGCTTACCATTTTAAAATCTGTCTCAGTATGTCAAACTAGGTTCATAAGGAAATGTTTAGCCTCTTGAATCGCTTAATTCCGATAACGGACGCCAAAGTTATGCGCGTCCGAAGTTTAACTTTGTTTTCGACCAAACCGAATTAGTGACTCGTTTTAGTTGGAATTTCATGGGTTTAGTTAAGGAATGTGATAGTTAGCGTATTTAATGAATTTTGATGCAAAGATTGATAGGCGATTGTTTATGTTTTAAGTTGAGGCTTTTTGGCGAAGCTGTTCGTCGAGTGAACTTAGGATGCCGGGTAAGTAGTGCATGCATGTGTTTTGCCCAGGTGAGCCTATACCGTGGAACTTTAAGATTTATGTTGTTGATTGTGGTATGTGTGTGTGTGTGTATTGTTGCCATGCATCATGTTTTAAAAAGAGAACGAAAATAGTTTTGAACATATTTTGTGTAAATGGTGAGACGTGTGGCGGTTATACCGCGGATCCTGTTAGAGTGTGGGCCGGTGCGTAACCAACCATAGATTCCGCTCGAGGAGTGGGTCGGCTGGGCTGTCACACAGCGTGTATGTGCCGACAGTGAAGATGATGGACAGTGGTACCGTGGATCCTTCTAGTGTGTGGGCCGGTGCAACACCAGTCGCGGATTTCGCACAAGGAGTGGGCCGGCTGGACTGTCGCAAAATGTGTGTGTGGCAACTGTGCCCCGTTGCATGTAATAACTTGGCCTTCATACACTCAATGCACCAAATGGATTGAACATCATGTTTCATTTTCGGCCAATAAAAATGTTCACAAAGCACACTAAACGTTTTATTAACTCCAAAGTGTACCATTAACCCTCCTTTGTAAATCTCTTTAACAAGTAACTCTCTTAAAGAACATATTTAGGGATACAAAATTTTTTCTTTTTAAATAAAAATTTCTCAGGTTTATAATAGTCATTACATGCATATTTCTTACATCCTTTCCAAACGAGATCAAAATCTAAGTTCGATTCATATAAGTTCTTTATTAAATCAAATCCTAACAACTTAGATTGTAAAGTAGTTATAAGCATGTATCTTCTTGACAATGCATCAGCAACCACATTCTCTTTACCTTTTTTATAATGAATAACATAAGGAAAAGTCTCTATGAATTCCATCCACTTTGCATTTCTCTTGTGCAACTTTCCTTTTGTCTTTAAGTGTTCTAGGCTTTCATGGTCAAAATGGATGATGACCTCTTTGGGCCACAAGTAGTGCTGCCACGTTTGCAATTTTCTCACCAAGGCATACAACTCCTTGTCGTATGTATGATAGTTTCAGACTACACCACTAAGCTTTTCACTAAATTAAGCGATCGGCTTCATATCCTGCATCAAAACACCACTAATTCCTTTTCCCGACGCATCACATTCAATCTCGAATGTTTTATCAAAATTTGGCAAGACTAAAAACGGTGCATTAGTTAACTTTTCTTTTAGAAGATTAAAAGATTCATCATGTAACTCGTGCCACCTAAAATCTACATTCTTTTTAACCAAATCATTCAATGGCGCTGCAATATTAGTAAAGTCTCTAACGAATCTTTGGTAAAAGCTAGCTAAGTCATGAAAACTACGTACCTCGTTAGCATTCTTAGGTTTTGGCCACTCCGTGATTGTCTTCACCTTTTCTTCGTCCACCAATACTCCACTCAAGCTCACTACAAAACCAAGAAATACTACCGATTTCATGCAAAAAGTACACTTTTTGAGGTTAGCATATAATTGGTTTGTTTGCAAAACATTAAAAATATATTTTAAATGTTCCACGTGTTGATCTAATGTTTTGCTATAAACTAATATATCATCAAAATAAACCACAACAAATTTTCCAATAAACGGTCGTAATACGTGATTCATTAACCTCATAAATATGCTAGGCGCATTTGATAATCCAAAAGGCATGATTAACCACTGATAAAGCCCAAATTTTGTTTTGAAAGCGGTTTTCCACTCGTCTCTCTTTTTCATACGAGTTTGATAATATTCATTCTTTAAATCAATTTTCGAGAATAAACAAGCGCCATATAATTCATCAAGTATGTCATCTAACCTTGGTATAGGATGTCAATACTTTACCGTTATTTTATTGATTGCACGACAATCTATGCACATCCTCTATGATCCATCCTTCTTTGGCACCAATATCATGGGTACCGAGCAAAGGCTCAGGCTTTCCTTCACTAGACCCTTGTCCACTAACTCGTCTATTTACCTTTGAATTTCCTTTGTTTCCTCTGGATTCGCTCGATATGCAGGTCGATTAGGAATTATCGCACCCGGGATGAAATCAATTTGATGCTCGATTCCTCTAAGTGGTGGTACTCCTTTTGGTAACTCCTTTGGGAATACATCTTTATATAAAAGCAAAATCATCTCCCGCTTATCCTCTCTTTTGCTCATCAAAACGATTTGTTTCTCACTTGACTTTTTTTCTCTCTTCCCCTCGATTTTTCTCTTTTCTCCCTCGGTTTTTCTCTCTTTCACCCTCGGGTTTTCATCCATCTTTGTACTCTTTTCAACTATTTTTCTTTCTCTTTTTTGGCCTCATTTTCAACTAATCTCATTTCACCACTTTTTTTTTTCTTTTTCGGCCCTAATCTTTTGGAATTCCTTTGCAATCTTTTCTTGGTCTACAATTGCCTCCCCTGGCTTTAATGGTGTAAGGATCACGATTTTTCCATTATAAACCAACGAATACTCATTCTTATGACCATTATGCTTGACGTTTCGGTCAAATTGCCAAAGCCTCCCCAAAAGTATGTGTGTAGCTTGCATTGGTACTACATCACATAAAACTTTATTTGGGTACCTTCCAATTGATAAAGGAACTTCCACTTGTTTGGTCACCTTGATTTCTCCACAATAGCTTAATCATTGTAACTTGTATGGCTTTGGATGTTACTCGGTTTTCAAGTTCAACTCTTTGACTAGTAATGTGCTTGCTACATTGGTGCAACTCCTACTATCAATAATCAAGCTACAAACTTTGTTGTGCACATGACATCTTGTATGGAATATATGTTCATGTTGTACCTTTTCTCCATCTTCCTTAGTATGCACATTTAATACTTGTCTTGTGACTAAAAGATCTCCCTTTACCCGTTCCTCCACCTCAACATCACTACAATCCTCAAGTGGTGGTATCTCTCCATCACTTGAACTCACACTCTCCACATCACCGTTGTCCTTCAAAATTATGGCTCTTTTATTTGGACAATTTGAAGCTATGCGTCCAAACCCTTGGCACCGAAAACACTTAATCTCTCGGGTTCTAATTGGATTTGAAGTCTCGGGCTTAGCTTTTTGTGGTAACACTTGATTGTTGCCTACGATTTTTCCCTTAAAAACCTCTCTCTGTTTTGACTTCTCATGTTTCCAATTTGTTTGTCAAGTTGCTGTTGATGTTGTACCAACCCTAGTACTTCTCTTAACCTCTAGTTGCCGCGCAATTTTGATTGACTTGTGTAGTAACTCCTCCATGTCGATATAATGTTGTAGATCTACCACGTCTGCAATTTCTTGATTCAATCCCCCAATAAAACGAGCCATGGTTGCTTCCTTATCTTCTTCCACATTAGCCCTTAACATGGCTACTTCCATCTATTTATGACATTCCTCTACACTTTTGAAACCTTGTGTTAAATTTTGGAGCTTTCAACAAACGTCTCTATAGTAGTATGATGGAACTACCTTTTTTTCATATTGGTCTTCAAGTCTTCCCATGTACGGATTTGTGTTTCACGAATTGATCCCATCAAATACTAGCGTAGTCCGTGAACTCCATGGTGATCAACTTAAACTTCTTATCCTCCGAATAATTTTGAAACTCAAATACCAAGTCTACTTTTCATTTCCAATCCAAATATCCCTCGGGGTCATTCTTCCCTTGGAAAGGTGGAATATTTACCTTGATATTTTGTAAATCGTTGTCTTCTCGATTTGTTCTCTCATTTCTTTCTTTTGGGTAATAACCACTATACTCTTCGAATTC
>JAJTVC010001271.1:0-11083 GCA_022433055.1 Begonia peltatifolia | reverse complement strand
TCACTTCCATTCACCCAATCTCAGTCAAATCACAATAATCTCTAAACGTATCTAGAAACAAGGCATAAATGTAAACTATCTCCACCTAATGCAATAAAATATAAACTAACTATTTTAATCGTTAGATTTACTTACCGTATGCCCGTTCCTTCACTTTTTCACGAAATTTTCACCAAATTTATGGATTTTTACACCAAAATATTTTTCTCACTAAGATGAACAACTTCCTCTAAAGGATAAATTGCTGAAACCCCACCTTTCTCCACTTTTTCTCTACTTTTTCTCTCATTTTTCGTTCTCTCTTTCTTATCTCCTTTCTTCTTCTTCTCTCCTCTTCTCTCTAGATTTTCTCCAAGTAAAATTGGCTTAAGGGTGCCACATAACCCTTTATTCAATAGTACATCAAGGGTAATTTAGCCTTAAACCAAGTTTATATTTTTTAAAAGACCATTTTACCCTTAAATCCCTAGTTAATTACCATAAAACAAGTTCAATTAATCCTTAATCACACTCAACTTTAATCTAACTCAAATTAGATTAGTTTTAACCTAATGTATTTAATTAATAATAAAAAAATTAAAATCTAAAAATTATATTTTTTTTCAAAGAGGCGATCGATCGGCTCCTTTAGGGGATCGATCGGCACCATCTCTATTTTTGAAACTCCAAAATTGTCAAAAATGGCGATCGATGAGCTTCTTGAGGCGATTGATCGACACTGTTTTAGGTTTTTATTCCAAATTTATCAAATTTTGCTTCTTAATGCACAAATTTATCCATACCACTTTTACAACTCTTATTTACACATTATTATCCATATTACATTCATAGTACCAAGTTTACAATAGGATGTTAAAAATTCAAACCATTACAAAAATCAATTTCACCCTCAATGTATGTTTTTTTTTAAACCCTCAAACTATTAATCTTAACAAATCAAACTTTAAACTATAAAAAACCTAACAATTTAACCCTTTGTAGTGGAACACTAGCTCCTCGTTCTGCATTTTATGCATAGAATGAGGGACCGTTCTTTTTAGAACGGTCCCATGTTTTGTCAGGGTCGCTATTCGCGTGCAACGCACTGAAAGAACGGAGGACTGATCTAAAAAAATGGTCTCCCGTTTTATAAGAAGGTGAAATTGGCGGTGAAGAATCCCCCCGCACACGTGCGGAGCACGTTCTAAATGGACAGGTGGCAGAACGTGGGATCGCTCTGGGAGAACGGTCCCCCGTTTGAAGAAAACCCGTGATGAGTGTTTTTTACACCGAGGACCCTTCATTTAGAACGGTCCTCCATTCCAAGACTATTCATCATGGGTGTTCTTAGGACGGGGGACCGTTCTAAGTAGACGGCAACCTGTGTTGGGCGTTCACCCTTAAACTGGGGACCATTCTACGTTACTATATAAGCCGACAACCTTCGTTTTAACCCTCACCCTTCGGAATTATTCTATCTCTAAAGGCTTACCAACCATCACAAGGTAGCCTATCAAACCAGACATCGGATCAAGTGTCAGGACCGCATCTTGGTTGTTTGCCAATTGAATTTTGAAACTAGAATTGTCAAAGCAGTTCGAGCAGAATACTTCATTTCACTTGATTATTTATGAGAAGACTGCATATTTCAGCAATTGGGAGTCTTTGGAGATCAAGAAAATGTTTGACAATATCGCATTGTACTTGGTGTATGACACGAAAGGTGAGAGCTGCGATAGAATTGTTCGCTTATTTTATGCAAACTTGGCTCTTACAAGGGTGTCGGGTGCTTGAAGACGTACCTATTTGGTACAAAAATTGTCGTACTGGCAAGTGTTGTCAACGAATTGGTCAGATTTGCCGTAGAAGACACAAATAAATACTATCACGCTTTCTGAGAGTGTGATTTTGCCATATCAACAGACGGACAAGAGTTCCTTAGACAAATCCAATGCAATTCGGACATTGCAGGGTTTGTGAAGCCAAGATCGAAGGCCTTGAACATCAAAGCTTAGGTTCTTCACAACCTGATCAGCTAAACCATCCTGCTGCAAGATGAACATAGAGATCTCATCAGCTGGATTGATCTTCATGTCATGGAGAAGCTCTACAGTAGCATGATGTTTGACCCAGGATACATGATTGTAGGTCACATGAATGAGGTCGGGGGAACCAATAACAAGAATCGGTCGTATGGGACATTGATTTGGAAGATCGTCTAGCAATCTCATATTCAAGTGCCTAGTGGAGAGCAGCTAACAGCACACAGATCCATTGATGTATTTGACAGAACTCATTTGACTCGAATGGGTTTAGTCGAAGTCAACAAGACTTTGATGGTCAAGGGAGATCTCGTGGCTCTACATCTCAAGATGTTCTAATGGAGGACACCACCACCACCGCTACCGCCACTGCGCCATCATTGCACCCCCAAAAGGTTAGTATGTGGGAGCATAAGTTTGATAGAGGGGAATAGAGGTTTGACTTGATGGAACAGAGGTCGGATCAGATGGAGTAGAAGTGGAACATGGTGGAGGTGAGGGTGGATGAGATCAGATTGGCCTAGTTACACCTGAGTGATGTCTTCACGCGTTGGCGTGAAGTCTCCGATGATGACGATGTCTCACCCTTACCGTAGTTTAGTTTATGTTGTGTATTTCTTTTAATGCACTTTTAAATTTAATTTGTAACTTTATTTCATGTATCTACTTTCATGTACTTTACTTTATATTTTTCATTTATTTTAAGTTATGTGGTGGATCTGACTATTGGTTATTTAGTATTTGTTTGTCATTGTAGTTTAGTTTATTTTTGTTCTGTAGTACAATTTATTTTATGTTTGTACTAAATCTGACTATTGGATATATATTTGTGATTTAAATATGCGAGAATTGTTTGAAGATAGATATGGGGGAACCATAAAACAAACGAAATGCTTCCTATTTTTTCAACTTTATCTCCTTCTTATTTATAATGTTGAATTAAATAAAAATAAATAATTTACAGATGAATAATCTATTTCAATTTATATAAATTTATTAATTATAAATGACTGAAATTGATAATCAATTTGAATTAAAGAATGTTAATCGAGAATGTCGTGTATCTTGTTACTTTTAATCTTGGATAACTATATAAACTAAAAAATATATATAATTATAATTTTGAATAACTTCAAATAAATAAATATTATTTAAATAAATTAAAATAAATAATTATAATTTGAATAACCTTGGAAATTATATGAAAATGAAATTAATATTACACTGATTGATTATGTTTGAAAATAAAAAGAAAGAAAAAATCGAACAAGAAGGCATTCGTTGGTTGGGATCGAGTAAGCTTCAATTCTTTTTTTGTAGAAAAAATATTAACCGTAACAAGATACACGGCATGCTAAATACACATTTTTCTGATAATTAATATGAATCAGCAAAATGTAAATCCATCATGTTGTGTATCTTATTGTGGTTAATCTTTTTCCTACCAAAAAAGATTGAAGCGCACTTGATCTCTAGTCAACGAACACATTTCTATTCGACTTCATCTTTCTTTTCATTTTCAAACATAATCTACAATAGTCAATAATTTCTACCTCAGCCGCATGTCGCAGATTTTTGCACATAATAAAAACTCTATTAAAAAATAATGATAGTGTTTATGCGCGAAATATGTTGAATTGTATCTGCGACCCGTCAAATGTGTTGAAACCCATAAACGTGTCTTGCAAAGCAGCACCTGAAGTAGATTCCCGGTGAAAACAAGTACGACTATTATGCCTCTATTGACGACATATATCACAAAATATCTTTGAATTCTTCTTACTAATTGACAACCTTGAGGGCTCATCAATGTCTCGCACTCTTGTCTTCTTCGGCCTACCGGGTTGGCGATATCTTCTTAGTGGGATGACTTCCTTCAACTTTGGTATTTATAGCCACATTTGGTAGCCGCTCACGGGTTGAATAAAGTGTGAGTACATCTGCAAGTAAGTTGTCCAGTGATAGTATTGATATACGTAATCTACAAGATCATCTATAACAGTCAATAATTTCTACCTCAGCCGTGCGTCGCAGATTTCTGCACATAATAAAAACTATATTAAAAAAGAGTGATAGTATGTTTATGAGCAAAATATGCTGAATTGTATATATGTCCCGTCAAATGATAAACGTATCTTGCAAAGTAGTGCCTGAATTGGATTCCCAGTGAGAACAAGTGCGACTATTATGCCCCTATTGACGACATATATCACACAATATCTTTGAATTCTTCTTACTAATTGTCAACCTTGAGGCTCATCAACGTCTTGCACTCTTGTCTTCTTCGACCTGCCGGGTTGGTGATATCTTCTTGGCGAGATGACTTCCTTCAACTTTGGTATTTGTAGCCACATTTGGTAGCGGCTCACGGGTTGAATAAAGTGTGAGTACATCTGCAAGTAAGTTTGTAACACCCCGAGAAACCCCGCGTTCCCGGTGCACTACAGTGCATCTACACACTACCACACTAACACTTGACATAACTCACTCAATTTAATACCCCTTTCATCTTCAAAAGAACATTTGTGAGTATGAAAAATTTTCGACTCGATTCGAAAAAAACTTACGTCCTGAAGAGGGAACACAGCACCAGGGTAAGGAGGAATCTCACGCCACCCTACACCCTGACACGTCGCCACCGTCCCGGACTCCCCAGCAACGAGGCCCACAAGCTACACACACGCATCACCACATGGCAACCACATCAGGGTAAGGGTGTACTTCGCGCCACATTACACCCTGACACGTCGCCCCCGTCCCAGCCTCCCGAGCACGGGGCCGCAGCTGCCACACGCACACGTTTCGCGACAGCCCAGCCGGCCCACTCCTCGAGCGGAATCCGCGACTGGTATTGCACCGGCCCACACACTAGTAGGATCTGCGGTACCACTGCCCATCACCCTCACTGTCAACACATTCACGCCGCATGACGGCCCAGCCGGCCTAATCCTCGAGCGGAATCCGCGACTAGTAAATCACCAGCCCGCACACTAGCGGGATCCGCAGTACCACCGCCACACGTCTCACCACATTCTCAAAATATGTTCAAAACCATTTTCGTTCACGTTTTTAAAATATGATGCATGTCAAACAATACGTACGCACACCACAATCAATCACATAAATCCTAAAGTTGTACGGTGTAGGCCCACTTGGGCAAAACGCATGCATGCACTACTTACCTGGCGTCCTAAGCTCGCTCGACACACAGCTTCGCCGAAAAGTGTCTCAACCTAAAACACAAATAATCACCCATCAATCTTCGTCTCAAAATTCACCAAATAAGCTAAAAATAACCTTCCTTAACTACACTCTTGAAATTCCAACTAAAACGGGTCATTGGTTTGGTTCGGCCGAAAACCAGCGTACAGTTCGGACGCGCATAACTTTTGCGTCCTTTAACGAAATCGAGTGATTCAAGTGGCTAAACGTCCCTTTAGGAATCTAGTTTAACATACCAGGACGGATTTTAAAACGGTGAGCCACAGCTAGGTGGAAAAATCCCAAAACCGAATCTGTCCTTTTTTTCCAATTTTCACATTTTTGTTTTCTTCCATCAAAACTCACTTAAAACTAGTTTTACGCATCAAAAATGGCTATGTTACTATCACACGTTGCAATTCTATGAAAAACGCTCGCTAATTTGACTTATACCAAAATCTGACATAAACTTCCGACGCGCATAACTTTTGCGTCGGATATCGGAATCGAACAATTCCAGCGGCCATACGTCTCTCTAACAACCTAATTTAGCCCACAAAAACAGAATTGGAAACGATCAACCGTAATCAGGCCAAAACGGTCAAAAACAGAATCTATTTTTATACGAAAAAAGCTGAAAACTCAACTTCGATCCAATCTCGCCAATTCCTTCACCGAACAATCACATTTCAACCTATTAAGCACAATCTAAACAAAACCAAGTATATCGAACTCAAAATCTGAACCCCACAGCCAACAAGCCTAGGGTTTTTCCCCCTCCCTCCCGAGCATGTACTGTCCGCTCACTACACCCACATCATAACCGACTCTTATACCGAGCTAAATCGTCGGAAAACAAGAAAAGACCGAGCCTCCACGCTCGGTCGACCAGACAGGGGAGAAGTCACCCAAAATTTTCAGCTCAGGAGAACCGCACACGCGCCTTCACTTCAGCTCGTCAGGACACCCACCACACCGGCGTCGCACCCTTGGTGATCGATGGTTGGACTCCTTTTCCCAATTGCTCCCTCCTTCTCTCACATCTCCCTCTACTCTCGGCCGCGGGACAACAAACAGGGTGGAATGGCTTCCACCCGAAGCCATTCCACTCTTTTAATTAAATTAAAAAAAATTTTAATTTAACTACAAATTACCAAAACGCCCTCACGTGTTTTTATCGTCCGTAATTTCATTGAATTCTCTGCCTCCCGACTTTAAATTCTGAAAATCATCGTAAAAGTAGACTCCGAGTCTTATAATTAAATTTTTCCGTTGAAATATTTCTCAAAACTCCGACCGAGATTAAATTAAAAGTTTCAAAAATTTAAAATTAAAAATCCAAAATTTCTGGGTTATTACAAAGTTGCCCGGT
The DNA here is from genome assembly GCA_022433055.1 of Begonia peltatifolia. NCBI lineage: Eukaryota > Viridiplantae > Streptophyta > Magnoliopsida > Cucurbitales > Begoniaceae > Begonia > Begonia peltatifolia. The sequence continues at coordinate 4,489 of JAJTVC010001271.1, read as the reverse complement.
GATAGTATTAATGTACGTAATTCTTAAGTGCTACTATCAAGAAATGCATGTATGGAATGGAATGGACACACAGGATTCCAGTAAACTCTCACTTGTTATAGTTGCATACACACGGATTCATGTCAACAACGTATTGTTCGTTGTCGTTGCTGACCATAAATCGTGCAGCTTCCACAAACATAGCACTCCAATTTGGAACTACACTTTCTAGCTTTGCAAGATTTTTACTTATTTGGGGACACATGAAGTTTGTTGATTGGGCCAACTTCTCAATGTTTTTCATAATGCGAGTCATCAAACACTTTCGGATCATCTCGAATATGGTCATGATCGGTTTGTTCCTACCCAGCAATAGAACTGCATTGAATGACTCACACAAATTATTCACTCTCATTTCGCAATTGGAGATCGAAGAGAAGGCATGAGTGGCCCAATATCTAGGTTTTTCTTCTCGAAGCCATGCGTGGACATCCAGGTTAAGCTGATGCAGTTTCCTTATTTCTATCTCGAAATGATAACTTGTGGTTGCCCTGGTTGCATTCAACATTGCATCTCTGTACGCTCTGCCCCAAAATTAATTTATGAAATTTGCGTACAAATGCCGGAGGCAGTAACGTTGTTCGGCATATTATAATTGATCTTCCACAGCATTCAATAAACTCTAATATTTGATAGAAAAACAGAGTCAACATAAAATAATATAACGTGGAAAGTACTGATAAGATAATTTCCAGACAAGACTGTAAATGCATAATGGCTCCTAGACATAATTATTTTTCCACGTAAATTACAAGAAAATGTTGCAGGGGTCACAAATGGTCTCTCTTAAAATCCAGTCTCCTAAATAAAACTTCCTTACACAGCACAATTACACCACTAAATAAAGGGTACGTGAAACAATACCAGATGCTATCTTACACTATAAATGCATTATACGTTTTGTCGATCCAAAATAATTTTCCATCCGTCGTGCAACCTAGTGTTTAGGTTTTGCTTCAAATGTTGCAAAAACCACATCCATATGTCCATGCACTCTTTTTTGACGTTGGCAACAACAAGGGAATATATTCCATCGTAACCATCAATACTAACAACTGTGAGTAATTGGCCAATGAATCATGCTCCATCACGTAAATATGTATTTGTAATGTGCTATCCAGATTTGATTTATATATTTCTGTTGCATACGACTACATTAGCTTGTACTATTCGTCGTCCTTCCCTTCATTAAGTTTTCGAAGTACGTTTCTTGCTCTTTGATGTGTCATGGATCCACTACTTCTCAAACATTGGAAAGATTAGTTCTAACATATTTTCAAGCTTCTATTTTGTAAAAGGATCACATGATGAAATCATCAAAGACACGAAATCACGTAGAAAATGTTTGGTGGACATGATCTTTAGAAAACATAGATGGATGATGAAATTTAAATGAGGATGAAGTACATGTCCAAGGATTATTGGATTTTCCAATAAAGCTATCGTAAAATTGACCTCGGAGCAGCAATGAGCATATTTAACAGCTTTGCTGACCTTATTACAATAAGTGTGCTTCATGAAGAATGTAGCTGACATCTCAAGGCCCAATCCAACAACCACTATTTTATTTTTCAATTATAGTCTTATTGTAGTCTTAAAAAACTTTCCTAATTATAATTTTAGAAAATTTTCCTAATTATATTTTTAGTAAGATTTTCTAATTATTGCTTTAGACAGGTGTTATTTAAGCACCTTTATGTGTTGACATTCAAGAAGTTGAATTCGATTAATATTATTGAAGTTTTTGCTCTTAAACCTAAAGCTCTCAAGCACCACGCCGCGCACACACCCGAGTGTTTGTTCTCACAATTGTTTTCCAATCTTGTATGTTTTGTGGAAAACTCTTATTAGTACTACATTTCTACACTTTTAGTTGATAGTAGGCATCCTCATAAGACAGTAGAAACTATCATATTCAAATCGCTGAAGTGTATTTCATTCGAAGCAACCAAGTCTTCCTATTTACCCAAAATTAGCGTCTATCAAACCAACATCTGTGTTTACTTCATAACTATAGCGCCCCGAGAACCTACTCGTTTTTAGTTTGCTCTCTGCTCTGATATCATCACTGTAGCGCCCCGAAAATCTACTTGTTTCCGATTTGCTCTCTGCTATGATACCATTACTATATCGCCCTGAAAACACTCATGGAGTCCCGGTACGCTCACTACTACTACTCCTACAAGCACTCTCGGAAAAATTCGGGTAAAAATTTTAAACTTTGTTCCTCAACTTAAAACGAACTTTTGAAAACATTTAAAATTGTCGCAGCAGAAGACTTGACTAAAATTAGTTTAAATAAAATTTGAGTTTTCTAAACATAAAAAAATCACCTTCGATCGACCCCTGTAAACACCGGTTGACACTTCCTTTAATTTTTCACTACCGGTCGACACTACGTGTCTCTCTGTCCACGAAGGTCGATCCCTGAGCTCAACACTCACGTCCATTCTACACTATCCGTCGATACTTGCGTACACCGATCGACACTACGTTTCTCTCTGTCTGCGTTGGTCGATCCTTGAGGTCGACACTCACGTCCATTCTACACTACTGGTTGACACTTGCGTACACCGGTCGACACTACATTTCTCTCTGTCCGCGTCAGTTGATCTTTAAGGTCGACACTCCCATCTATTCGACACTTGCGTGCACCGGTCGACACTATGTTTCTCTCTATCCGCGTCGGTCAATCCCTGAGGTCGACACTCACGTCCATTGTACACTACCGGTCGATACTTGCGTGCATCGGTAGACACAATATTTCTCTCTGTCGGTGTCGCTTGATCTTTGAGGTCAACACTCCCGTCCATTCTATACTACCGGTTGACACTTGCATGCACCGGTCGACACTACGTTTCTCTTTGTCTGCGTCGATCGATCTTTGAGGTCGCCACTCTCGTCCAATTTTATACTACCGGTCGACACTTTGTTTGGCTCAGCCTTCGCAGGTCGACCCTTACGGTTGACACCTACCAAATTGGGTCGATACCTTTAGTATACTGGTTGACACTTACTAGGTTTGATAGAACACTCAACTTATAGGTCGACACCTCCTTCACAGAATTCTGCCTAAAAACCTTAAAACTTCCCAAAAACAATCAAGTTTCGACTCAACGCTAAAAACCATACAGCATACATTTTTTCCTCAACTCAAAATCATTATTTACCTAAACAAGACGACTACTAAAATTTTAAATCTATCTATACATTCAAACGACTCAAGACAACTTAAAACGACTCAAAACCATTTCGACTACACTTTAAAACCTGTATCTACGCCCACCATGGTCAAAACTCCCTAACAGCCTGCCGAGTCGTCCACGAGCGCACTTCTCCAACTGCCTCCCAGTCCTTGGTTTACTCTGAGTACTCACCAGCTATAGCGTCGTCACCTACATCACATAACTCATCTATTAGCCTAATGCTAAGTAAGTAATGCATAAAAACATAACACTGTAAGAAACACATCCTAACATATGCAGTTTCTACAATTTCGTCTCTACTTTTGTTTTTGTCTCTTTCTTACATCTTCTTCATCTTCTTACTACTGAGTTCTTCTTTACGTGCTAGATCGAGGTGACACACTTCGCGCTCCACCTCTCGGGATAAGGCCAACCCTAATCTAGTAAAGTGACACATCTCCCGGTCCACCTCTCGGGACAGAGCCACCACGTAAAGCAGGGCAGAGTGATACACCTCGCGGTCCATCTCTGGGACAAGACCACTCAACCCCACCTTTATTATCTTCTTACTTATCTTCTCATTTCATTCGTCTCATCACATCCTACTGTTTCACTTCGTAAAATTATGAAAATTCATTTTCATTTCGTTCTCATACTTTAAAAACATGAATACATAATTAACTAAAACATAACATAAAGTAAACATGCATGTATTCTATCGAACTATGATGTAGGCCCGAAGGTAAAACACCTACTACTCTACTACACTACTTACTTGGCGTTCTAGCAACTTCGTACTCCGTATACGGCTCGCTAACTGGAGAACCTATAAAACCACACGCCCATTAATTTTTCTCCGTCCAACTTATAAAACTCTAAAGGAAAATAACACCCTAACAACTAATCTAATTAAACTCAAAATTCTACACAATTTCCTATCAAATTTGGAATTGAATAACTTATCCAATACTCGTCCGATTTGGACGATTCGAAATGCTACAGACTTCTGATAACGTCTAATTTCTAATAGTCTAAACAAATTACTAATCCAACACATATAGCTTGGCCAAATGTGGCCGAACAGAAATCGTTCAACAATTCGAGCATTCAGCTATCCAACCACTCAATCTTTCTCACAAAATCCCATAATCTACTCATACTTTCGTCTCAAATACCAACATATGAATAGAAATCAACTCTAACTTCAATTCCTCACAGCTCCCTCCTAGGTTTTCACTAAAACTACTCAATACTCTCACTAACTT
>JAJTVC010001266.1:0-11936 GCA_022433055.1 Begonia peltatifolia | reverse complement strand
TGTCTAAATTTTCATGCAATTCTCTTTGTCTTTTTTCTTTTTTTTTTAAGTAAAGTTAACAACTTTCAATAGTGCAAAAAGTCTTAGAGAGGCTTTAATAGACAATAATGTGAAAATAACTTTTAGAACACAAAATAGAGCTAAGAAAACAAGTAGTATGGAAATTTAAACTAAATAATTCATGCTTTCGTTTTTGTTTTTAGTGAGCACACTGAGCATCCAACTTTAATATTCAACAAATAATAGTTCAAAGGTAAATTTGGTCCCCACAATTTCAGCTAGCATGCTCAAATGGATAGTGACACAAAGTAAAGCTCCAAAAGTGATAAGTGTTTTAAGGTTTTAGGTTTTGTACTTTTGTGTTTCACCAAAAACAACAAAAATCTTGACTACCTTTCCACTTTAAGCTACAAATGGCACATGCTTCAAGTGATTAACATGTTATCCTAGCTCTAGGTGGGTTATATGTTCAGATGATGCAAATTATTTAGCACATAAGGTCACAAAATGAAGAGTGATTCTCGGCCAAAATAGTTTTATGTGAATTTGTATTTCCGGTTATGAGTAGAATATTTACCTAAATTTCAAGCAACAACTTGGAAATTTTGGACTTGGAGGCAATGTAACAATCGACTGTTACAAACTGACGAAGGAAAGTGAGAAACTTTCACTGTACACTTCGGTTTCCTGAAGAGAAAACTTCTTTGTTTATAATTTATCCATCAACCGAAATCAACATTTACATGAGTTCAGAATAAGTTTTTATACACCCTTAAACAATTGGGTGATCTATAGAAAAGAGAAAAAGAAGAATAGAAAATAGCAGTTGTGGCCTACTAGCCGTTGTGAGGCGGCTACGTTGCTGTAGTTGACGTTGCGCGCACACGCTGCTTTGCTACTTGCTGCATGCGATGTCCTCTTGTGTGCCTCATGGCTGCTTCGTGCGCGCGCTGGCGTATGGTCTGGCTCCTCTCTTGCACGTGCTTGCTGTTTCCCGTGTGTACCTTTTGTTGCGCCATGGTGCTTCATGCGTGTGCCATCTCCTTCCCGCGAGCGCCCTATCGCACCCAACTCCTTCTCGGACGCGCCACGCTGAGCCCAGCTATTTCTTGCATGCGTCATGCTGCGCCTAGCTCCTCTTGTGTGTGCCCCTTGCTGCACCATCTTCTTCCCACGTGCGCCATGCTTTGCCCAGCTCCTCCTTTGCGCGAGCACCTCCTCCTTGATCCATGATTTGGCCATGCTCCTCCTCATGCGTGCCATCTCGATCCAAGACTTGATCCAAGCAATCCAAAGACCATTTCCTACAAAAATCAACATACGTTGTAGAGAAAGAACTCGATTGATTACTTACCTTAATTTAAGATTGAGTCTTTTGTCTCTATGGCATATCATACTCTTCAGGTAACTGAAGATTTGACCTCAAATCTAGAATGTCGCTATCATTTACTACCTTGCTTCGAAAGGTGGACATCTTTGTCATATCATGAGGAGTGCCTACAAAATGAACAAACCTAAAGAAAGTGAAATTCGGCCTTGGACTTGGCCGTGGTCGAATGATGCCAATCCTAGGCACATCAAATGACTTTTGCAATGCCTTCATTTCTCATCCTTACATTTTCAAATTCACCAAAAGTGTAGGACGTGAAGAAATTCCTCCATGAAGTAGCGTATATCGAAATACCACTATCAATCACCCAACTCATATCTTGGTAGGCGAGGTTTACGACTTCCCCATCATACATAATAAGAAACTTTTCAGTGGCTACAGCTATCTTATCGCCTTTATCACCCTTTTCTACCTTCTTTTCATTTCCCTTGGCATTCGGATTCTTCCGAAGAAACTTTTGACAAAATCTCTTAATGTTTCCCTTTTTGCCACAATAACGACAGTCAAAGTTGGCATATTTTCTCGACTTGTTTTGACTTCGATTTCTATTACTTGGACCTTTAGTCTGATTTCTCCCATTGTTTTTGGTGACTAGGATGTCTAACTGTTAAGAAGAAAAACCCATCAATTTTCTTCTCATCTTCTTGTTCAAAACACTACTGTTAACTACATCTACAACCAAGACACTATCTAAGGAAAAGTTGAACAACGACATCCTGAATGTCTCCTATGATTCCGATAAAGTTCCAAGAAGCATCAACCGCTGAACCTTTTCATCAAACTTAATTTTCATTTCAGCCAACTAATTAATACTTTTCTGAAATGTATTCAAGTGATTGATCACTACTTTTCCATTTTGGTACTTCAACCCTAGAAGTAACTTGATCAAAACTTGTTGTTGCAAGTCTTTCGAGCATATAACTACTCAAGCTTTTTCCATAAGCTCTGAGCGTTCTTTTCCTCAATGACATGGTTGAGGATGTTATCATCTACCCACTACTGAATGTAACCGCACACTTGACAATGAAACAATTTTTATTCGACGTCAAATTTATCTGCGGACTTTGCACCAGCAAACATGGGCAAATAATAGTTTTTCACATAGGGAAGATCCTCCATCTTCCCTTTCCACACATGATAGGTTGAGCCGTTCAACGTAACTATCTGACTCGAGTTACTCTCCATGATTTCAACAAGGCACTCGATCTGATACCATTTTGAAACCAAAGAAACACTATGTTCAACGCATTTATCATATCTCTTCATGGTTAATATGCTTCAAGGACTACATCCAGAGCCTAAAAAATGAAAAAGTCTCCTTCCACCTTTGGCTGCTACCTTTTCATGAAAGTCTTGAGACCTGAGAGCCTTTCTTCTTCAAACAAAAACTCTCTATGTGTCTTCTGCTCACCAGAACCACACTCACACAAGGTGATGAAAAACGCTCTTCTTGTCAAACAAGTTTCTCACCTTTTTGTTGTTTTTTTTTTTAATTATGCCATTGCCCATTATGGATTCAAGCCCACATATTAGACATGGATCGCAACAGATATTACCCGTGTTCAACATTAATAGCGTGTCACAAGTATTTTATGAAAAACAATTTTTTAAAAGATACAAAACAATATAAGGATTTTTAAATAATTACATAAGTCACAAAAATCTTTTCATCATAATAGACTCTGAAATATGACAGTATTTTCTACTGATACCTTAAATTTTTAATCTTGTCAATTGTAAACAACATCTACTGCAAATTCCATTAAAAATCTCACTAAAACTCACCTCCCTCGTGCGTGGTGGGTCCCTGTTTCCTCAGATTCACCTACAACCATTATTCTCATTACTTTTTCAATCCCCCTCTGTAAATTATCTTCATCTTTTTTCCCCATTTTGTACTTGATTGAGTTTGCTTCACGTACAGTTCCCAAACCTCTATCTCTCCCCAAACTAAAAAACGTGGGCGGTTCTAGAAAATCAAGTTATTTTATCTTTAATGTCTCTGCTGGAGACCCACGACATTAGAATTGAGAACATTCCTAGGTGAAGCACTAGTGTTTGAGGTATGGCTTCGTAGTTGGACCCTTCAGGATTGGTGGTGGCGGTCGACATTGCTGTCATTATTCCTCCCTCGTAGCTCCTTTTCTTTTTCTCTGGCCACCATGTTTTCGACATGTATCCTCACAACATTACTACTAAGTGTAAGTGAAGGTTCTTCCCTATGTTTGGATTCTTCAACCCTCTTTATTTTAGGAATGGTGGCATATTCAAAGCTTCGATTGCTACTATTCTGACATTAGCAATAGTGTTATGGGACGCTACATACAAAGTCTACGATTTCTCTATTTAAACCTCCATTGAATCGCGTCATTGTAGCTTCATCGTCCTCATCTACTCTGGCCCTTACCATGGCTACTTCCAACTCTTTGTAATATTTCTCTATACTTTTAATTCCTTGAGTAAAATCTTGTAGTTTTCTGCACGCATCTCGATAATAATGGTTAGGAATAAATCTTTTACGCATTTGTATCTTCATATCGTCCCATGTGCATATGGGATATTCTGCATACGTTTGAAGGTTCCCACCATATGCTTGTATAATCAGTGAATTCCATCGAGACTAATTTGATATTTTTCTCCGGAGTATAATTATGACATTCAAACATATGTTCAACTCTTCTTTCCCATTATATATAAAGTTCAGGATCACTTTTACCTTGAAAAGCAGGGATTATCGTTTTGATGTTGCTTAGATTTCCAACCTCACGGTTTGTTCTAGCATGCCTCTCTCTTTTATAATTGTCATCTTTGTAGTCGGATTCCTCATAGTGATGTTCTATTGGTAATTTGCCCTTCTGTGCACGGCTATTAGAAGGAAATTTTATTCTTTCATACCTCATGTTTAAAGCCTTGATTTGATCTTGAATAGCCTTCATTTACATCTCTAGATCCAAATTAATACGTTTTTTCTTCACTACTCATAATTTTCAAGAAAGAAAATTACATATTGTTATTGAACAAAATAAGTAAGTAAACGGAACTCACTCACTCTCTCACGTGTTTACACTTGATTTATGTCTCTACACTTGTGTTTTCCTCAACTAATGACTTTTATATGATAATCTCACTCTCTTATCTTATAGCTCTCAATTTTCGCTTTTAGCTCTTTATATAAAAATCTAGTCTAGAAAAAAAAATTCAACAACAAAAAACAAGCAATATCAAACTTTTAACTCAAAATTCTAATTTCTAAAATCGATTATAATTAAACTGTAACACCCAGAATTTTTCCGTTTAAGTTAATTTCAGAAGTATGTGATTGTAATCGGCAGAGTAATGGTCGGAATTGTGCGCGAAAAATTTCTACTCTTAGTTAAAAGATTATTTTGCGACTAATGAATGAGAGAAAAATTTTAAAATCCAATCAGAACTGAACAATATAACAGATTTCGAAAATGCTTAATAGTTAATAGCGAAATAGTAATTAGAATTAATTATATTAAATAAAATAATAATAATAAAACAGAGGGGAGGAACGGATTTCCCCCCCTGTTCTTCTTCTTCTTCTTCTTCTTTTTTCTTCTCCCGCACGAGACACTCGGCACTTCCCTTCAGTAGCCAACGATCAGCCGTTTCCCCCTTCGTTCTTCAAATTTTTGGTAAATTTTAGTTATTTATTGGAAGATAGTTAGTATTTGAGTTATTTTAAGCAGTAAAATTGCAGTTATAGAGAGTTTTGGGTGAACCCTAGAGAGGAGATACGAAGTTTGGAGGTTTTAGTCGGTTTTGTACGTATGTTGATGTTTAAGCTACGAATAATAGTGGATTATAAGCTTTTGTAGAAAAGATTGAGTATGTTGATAACTGAATAACCCGAGTTACGGAACAGGTTCTATTCGTCCAATCTGTATGTGTGGAAACTAGATGTCACAAGAAGCTCGTAGCATTTCGAATCGTCCAAATCAGACGACTATTGGCGGAGTTATGAATTTTTGAAGGGTTAGTCGGAGCGTCAGTTAGAATTTCGGTTTGGACTGAGTGAGGATTGAGTGGTTGATTCCCTTAAAGTTATACGCAGTTAATGTAATGTAGAGCTAATAAATGTGCGGTTTTATAGATTTTGCAGTTAGCGTGCGAGATTTTAGATTACAAGTGCTAAGCACGCCAGTTAAGTAATATAGTAGAAGTTTTGTATTCGGGCCTACATCACAGTTCAGTATGATGCATTGCACGTTTACATTATGTTATGCTTTGTAATACGCATCATGGTTTTAAATTACGAAACGAAACAAAAATGAATTTTCATGTTTTTATGAAGTAAAACAGTAGTATGTGATGATACGAATGAAATGAGAATATACATAGGAAGATAATAAAGGTGAGGTTGATTGGTCTTGTCCAGTGAAGTGTATCGCGAGTTGTATCACTCTTCCTACGCTTTACGTGGTGACCTTGTCCAGTGAGGTGTACCGCGAGATATTTCACTTTACTAGATCGAGTTTGGCCTTGTACAGTGAGGTGTACCATGAGGTGTGTCATCTCGATCTAACACATAAAAAATAACCCAGTAATAAGAAGATAAAGAAGATGTAAGAAAGAGACGAAAACGAAAGTAGAGACGAAACTGTAAAAACTACATATGTTAGAATGTGAATGTTTTTCAGTGTTTAACTTTATATGCATTACTTACTTAGCATTAGTATAATAGTTGAGTTCTGTGATGTAGGTGACGACGCAACAGCTATTGATTATCCCAAGCATGCCAGTAATAGCAGGCAGTTGGACGATTACGCTCGTGGGACGACTGACCAAGCTGTTGAGGCGTTTTGACTATGGCGGGTGTAAGTATGGGTGATGAGGTATTTTGAGTCGTACTTAGTTATTTTAATGTAAAATAGAGATTTGAATTTGGGTTGAATATTTTGGCGTGTGTAATAGCTTGTAAATTGAATCGAGAAGTAGATTTACGGTTTTTAAACGTTTAGTCAAAATTCGTGTTGTTTTGTTGAATTCTGTTAAAGTTTCTGGGTGCAAAGTGTCGACCGAAGTCCGTAGGTGTCGACCGGTCAGTGTAAAATAGAGGATGAGTGTCGATCGCGAGTCTCGGCATGCGCAGGGCAGAGTCAAAGTAGGTGTCGTTCGACCGATCCGTGTACAATTGGCAGTGGTGTCGACCGTGTGTGTCGACCTACGCGGACATAGAGGATCAAGGTGTCGACCTGCGACAGTGGATGTCGACCCCTCTCGAAAATGGGTGTGAAGGTGTCGACCGGTGTCCCCGGTGTCGATCGATAAAAAGACTCGAGAGAAAGTTAATGTCGACCCGTGTTTGTCAGTGTCAACCAATGAAAACCCGAGACAACTTAAGTGTTGATCGGTTCTTGCAGGTGTCGACCGGTCTCTTTAATCTTTATGTTTTAAAAGTGAAGTTATTTAAACCGATTTTAAACGAAGTTTCCATTATGGTATTTACATGTATTTCTTTTGGAAGACGTTCAAGTAAAATAAAAAAATAGTCGTTTTGAGTCAAAAAACAAAGTTTTCAAATTTCTAGGAAATATTTAGTATAGGATATGATGGATGGTGACGAGTAGTAGTTGGTAGCAAACTGGGAATCACGGAGGATTTTTGGGGCGTTACAATATTGGTATCAGAGTCATTTGGTCAAAACGTTCAAACGATTACTCAAAAGCAACTATCGCCGCATAACGTGCTACAACAACTGTAAGTGTTTAAGTTTAGTGTTGTTTAGTAAATACTTATGATCATTGTTGACCATTGTCCAGGAAAAAGAATTAGAATGTCTAGACGACCAAGACGTCCCAGAGTGCCAAGAGAGACAACCGAACCAAGAAGTGAGGACGATTCTGCGACGATCCGACAATTGATAGAATTAGTAAATCGGCAGTTTCAGCAGTTAGGAATGTTGCTGAACCGAGAAGTACAGGGAGGTGCAGGCCCTAGTTCTAGTCAGTACCAGTCAAGTGACCAATTTCAGATATTGCGGCCACCGACTTTTGAATGACAAGTATCAAACCCGATGGCTGCTGAGGATTGGATCCGAGCAATAGAAAGCATGTTTAAATATGCGAAGGTGGAAGAGGAGGATAAAGTTATACTGGCCACCTTTCATTTAGCAAAAGATGTCTGGTTTTGGTAGGAGTCTACAGAGGCCACCGTCGATACCCAGCAAATGACTTGGGAGAAGTTCAAGAAGGCCTTCTACGACAAGTATTTTAATAGTACGGTGCAGGCAACTAACAGCATTGAGTTCTTACAATTGAAGCAAACTACATCAGTGACAGAGTACAACCGGCGATTCGAGTCTTTATCCCGATTTTCCAGCAATTTGGTAAGCCGGAATGAGGATAAAGTGTTTCAGTTTGTACAAGGATTGAGGCCAGAAATATACAAAGGAGTGAAGGTAGAGGGCATACGGGATGTGCCTTACTCCAAGGTGGTGGCCAAGGCATTGGAGGTAGAGGAAGCCGAGATTAAGTGTATCAGTCAAAGGGAGGCTTCCAGGCGATCCTTAAGATTAGTGGCCCCACAGCAGAGTAGAAATGTCTCCCAGCCGTCACAACAGAGAGGCACCAAGAGATTTAGCAAGGGTTCTAGTGCCCCAAATGTATGAAGTATCATCCGGGAGAGTGCAGATGGAACTCCGAAAAGTGCTACAACTGTAATGAAGCCGGACACGCGGCCAAAGACTGCCCGAAGCCTAGAGTTGTGCGATGTTTTAACTGTAACGAGATAGGCGACATCAGCAGAGATTGTCCAACTTTGAAGAAGGGTCCAACGCGCACAACCCCGAGAGTATTTGCTATGATTGAGTCGGGAGATAAGCAGCAGCCAGCTGTGGTGTCAGGTACCATATTAGTGAATTATGTACCTGCCTATACTTTGATTGACTCTGTTGCTACGCATTCTTTTATTGCAACTACGTTCGCGGTCAAGTTAGACGTATGGTCTGTGTCGATGGATTGTAGCTACGAGATGATGCTACCTTCTGGTGGGAGAATGCACTCGAATCAGATTGTACGAGATAGCGTGGTGTCCGTGGGAAGAAAAAATTTATTAGCCGATCTTATTATTATGGGTATAACTGGATATGACATGATACTGGGAATGAATTGGCTGTTCAAGCACTACGCCACGATTGACTGCAGGGCAGGCCGGTGAACTTCCAACCGCCGGACGGTGAGAAGCATATTTTTCAAGCCGCAAAGAATACTGGAAAACATCTGCGATGGCTCCTGTCAGTGCTCGTCAAGTTTTAACTGGTGAGTATTTTGGTTTTCTTGCCAGTATTATGGATATGCAAATTCCCAAGAATTCGAGACCGCAGGATGTTTTAATTGTTCAAAACTTTCCTGAAGTTTTCTTAAATGATTTGTCTGGTTTGCCTCTGGATCGGGAAATAGAATTTGTGATAGATGTGTATCCAGGAGCTGAGCCAGTGTCAAAGAATCCCTACAGATTAGGGCCAGCGGAGTTGAAGGAGGTGAAGAATCAATTAGAAGAATTGATAGAAAAGTGGTTTATATGCCCTAGCTTTTCACCGTGGGGCGCGCCGATTCTTTTTGTTAAGAAGAAAGATGGGTCGTTACGCATGTCCATCGACTACAGAGAGTTGAATAAGTTAACGATTAAGAATAAGTACCGTCTGCCAAGGATAGACGATTTATTTGATCAACTCCAAGGTGCGCATGTGTTTTCGAAAATTGACCTGAGATCGGGTTATTATATGTTGAAGGTCAAACCGGAGGATGTTCCGAAGACGGTTTTTTGGAGGCAGTATGGACATTATGAGTTCCTAGTGATGTCTTTTGGATTGAAAATGCTTCAACCGCCTTTATGGACCTGATGAACAGAGTGTTCCATGATTATCTCGATAAATTCGTCATAGTGTTGATCGACGATATTTTAGTGTACTCTCAGAGCAAGTAGGAGCATAAGGAGCACTTGAGAGTGGTGTTGGAAACCCTGAAGCGACACCAGCTTTATGCAAAGTTTTCAAAGTGCAAATTTTGGCTAGATAGAATCCATTTTCTTGGTCATGTCATCTCAAGCGACGGAATAGCGGTTGATCCAACAAAGATCCAGGCAGTTGAGGAGTGGCCACAGCCGAAGAATGTTACAGAGATACTGAGTTTTCTCGGGTTAGCGACTTATTATAGGAGATTCATTGAGGGATTTTCGAAGATTGCGGCACTCCTGACCCGATTAACAAGGAAAAGTGTGAAATATCTGTGATCTGAGAATTGTGAGCATAGTTTCCAAACGTTGAAGCAAAGATTAACTACTGCTCCAATGCTGACGCTTCCTACCGAGGACGGGAAGTCTAGTATTTACTGCGATGCTTCAAAGATAATACTGGGATGTGTATTAATGCAGGAATGGAAGGTGGTAGCATATGCCTTTAGACAATTGAATGCTTATAAGCAGAACTACCCGACGCACGACTGGAACTAGCTGCGGTAGTCTTCACACTAAAAATTTGGAGGCATTATTTATATGGACAGTAGTGCGAGATATATTCTGATCACAAAAACTTGAAGTATATTTTTACTCAGAAGGAGCTAAACATGCGACAACGGCGGTGGTTAGAATTTGTGAAGGATTATGATCTTGAGATTAAGTACCACCCCAGCAAGGCAAACGTAGTGGCTGATGCTTTGAGCAGAGTAACGGCATCTACTTCGGCTATGATTTCAGGCATGCATGTGGCTTTGGACGCGTAGTTTCGGAAGTTCGAATTACAGATGGTGTCAAACGTATCGGCCATGTTATCGGCTATGTCTCTACAGTCCAGTATTTTGGAGAAGATCAAGCAGGCACAGAAGGACAGCACGGAATGCAAAGAAATTCAGTCGAGCATGGCTTCCAACGACAGGTCAGATTTTAGTTATTCAGACGACGGAATTCTTAAGTTTTGAAATAGGTGGTTTGTTCCGAATAATGAAGAACTACGTAGGGAAATATTAGCCGAAGCCCACTCCTCGAGATTTTCTATGCATCCAGGGAGTACCAAGATGTACAGAGATCTTAAACAGCATTACTGGTGGCCTGATATGAAGAGAATGGTGGCGAAGTACGTAGAGGCGTGTTTAATCTGCCAGCAGGTTAAGGTTGAGCATCAGAGACCTGCAGGTAAATTACAGCCATTGCCGATACCTGAATGGAAATGGGAGCAAATAGCGATGGACTTTGTGGTAGGGCTGCCTCGGACGACAAAGGGCTATGACGGAATATGGGTGATAGTTGACAGGTTAACCAAATCAGCCCATTTTCTGCCAGTGAAGATGATGTATTCTATGGATCACTTCGCCGAACTATATATTCAAGAGATCATGCGATTGCATGGGGTTCCAACTTTGATTGTATCAAATAAGGACACTAGATTTACATCAAAGTTCTGGAAGAGTTAGCACAAGGCCATGGGTACGCAGCTTAGTTTTAGCATAGCATTATCCTCAGTCGATGGACAATCTGAGAGGATTATTCAGACGCTAGAGGATATGCTTCGAGCTTGTGTACTGGAATTCCAAGGATCATGGAGTAAATATCTGCTTTGGTAGAATTTTCTTATAATAACAGTTTCCAGGCCACGATAGGTATGCCTCCATACGAGGCCCTTTACGAGAGAAAGTGCAGGTCCCCGCTTTATTGGGATGAAGTTGGCGAGGCGAGTTTAGTAAGTTCGGATATTTTGCAACAGATAGTAGAAAAAGTTGCATTTATTCGGCAGCATATCTTAAAAGCTCAGAGCCGACAAAAGAATTATGCAGATCAACGGAGAAGGGAGCTAGAATTTGAAGTGAATGATGAAGTTTTCTTGAAGATCTCTCTGTTCAATGGAGTTGTGAGACTTGGAAAGAGGGGCAAGTTAAATCCAAGATACATTGGACCATTTACTATTACGAAGAGAGTAGGAAAAACATATTACCAGCTTCAACTACCAGCCTCTATGGATGGTATTCATAATGTATTCCACGTGTCCATGCTGAGCAAGTGTATACGAGATCCTTCTCATGTAGTGGAACAGCGAGATGTGGAGATTCAACCCACATTAGTGTATGAAGAGAGGCCAGTAGAGATATTGTATTATGCGGTGAAGACTCTACGCAATAAGTAGATTCCACTGGTAAAAGTTTTATGGCGCAAACAAAATGTAGATGAGGCATCTTGGGAGCGGCAGCAGAACATGATAAGTCGATACCCAAAGCTATTCAGGTAACAAAATTTTGAAAACAAAATTTCTTTTAAGGATGGTGAAATGTGACACCTAGAATTTTTCCGTTTAAGTTAATTTCGGAAGTATGTAATTGTAATCGGCGGAGTAACGGTCGGAATTGTGCGCAAAAAATTCTACTTTTAGGTAAAAGATTATTTTGCGACTAATACAGTAGAGAAAAATTTAAGAATCCAATTGAAATTGAACGATATAACAGATTTAGAAAACGGTTAAGGGTTGATGGCGAAATGGTAATTACAATTAATTATATTAAATAAAATAATAATAAAAAAACAGAGGGGAGGAACG
>JAJTVC010001263.1:0-13893 GCA_022433055.1 Begonia peltatifolia | reverse complement strand
GGTTCTCTTGACAAAACTCACTCAATTCCTCACCAATCTATCACACTACAACTTATTACGAATAATCTAACTACTGTTGGAGATTTCGAATTCAAAAACCTGAATTGCACGATACCCCCTCTCGGATATTCTCCAAGCTTCGGCACTCATAGTGCCTGGCTTAAGCGTGCACACACACCAAACAACCCAAAACGCTCATGACTCATGCGGAAGGATCGAAGGGAGACAAGTTTCAGCCCGGTGGAACCAAAACCAAAAACAAGAAAGAGATTTCACCTTCGGCTTTCCGAGCAGAAAACCCAGTCCATGCGTGCTCAGCTCACTAGGACTCTCCATTCTGCACCGTCGGCTCCTTACGCATGGTCACCGATCGTCGGCCAATCCCTCGGGTGCTCGGTCCTTCGTCGCGAGCGAATAGCCGAAGGGATGAAGAAAAATTCAGAATGGCTTTCTCGTGAAGCCATTCTGGTTTTTCATCTATTTTTTTTAATTAATAATAATTAAATGTAATTACATTTTTACCCTCACACTTTAATATTTTTCTCAAACGGCTATTCATTCCATTTTCAGTCAAATTTCCAAAATTCTCTCTTCTCCATTAATCTCGAAATAATCTTTATGTAATAGTACAAAGTCTCCGCTCTTAATTCCGACCAAAACTCCGTCGTTTATCGCTCCAAAAATCCAAAAATCAGTTAACAGAAATTTTGGGCATTACAAATATGTAGAGAATCTTAAACATGGAGTGTCATGGTATGAAATATCTCTATGAAATTAATAAATTCTCGAATGCATGACCAATTTTCAATTGTGGGTTGACCTTCCACTCCCATTTCTGGCAAGAAAGAGCTTTCATTCTCTGCTAATTTTTCAAACGCCGCTTCATATTTCTTAGCACTTGTCAACATCAAATATGTCGAGTTCTAACGAGCAGGAATATCAAGCGAAAAATTTCTTTTACAAGTAGTTTTGCTGCATCAATACATACTTTAAATTGTTGCAATATTCCTAGAGAAGACCTGACGTACTTAACAACTTTTCTTACTCTCGCTATGAACTCTTGATGTTCTTTCAAACCATCATAAACCAATCAAATTGAGGACATGTGCAAAACATTACATGTGCATATAATTACCATCTAAAATCAACCCCTTCTAATTTCTAATTGTCCTCGTCAAATAAGAAATGGCGACCTCGTTGGAAGACGCATTGTCAACGGTGATGGTGGTAATGTAATAACCCGAAAAATTTTGGATTTTAAATCTAATTTCTGAAATTTTTAATTTAATCTCGGTTGGTGTTTCGAGAAATATTTTAACGGGTAACTTAAGTTATAAAACTCGGAATCTAGTTTTAATAATTGTTTTCGAAATTTAAAGTCAGGAGGATGAGAATTCAACGAAATTATGAACGATAAAAACACATGAGGGCGTTTCGGTAAATTGTTATTGTTTAAATTAAATAAATAAATAAAAAAATTAATACAACCGAATGGCTTCGGGAAGAAGCCATTCGGCTATTACAAACCGTACACCCGAGTGATAGGGAGAGCGACGGAGAGCGGAGTGCGATCGTGTGCTGACGTCCGAGCTCCGGTCGGCGGCCGACGAGGGTGAACGTGAAAGGAAAGCTACAAGCGAGTGTTACTCTCTGAATAACCGAAGCCATTCGGTTTCAGCGGCTCGAGCTTCCGTAGACAGAGAGCCCGAGCACTTTCTGTGATGTAGGTGACGACGCTATAGCTAGTGAGTACTCAGAGTGTGCTCAGGACTAGGAAACGGTTGGAGGAGTGCGCTTGTGGACGATCTGGCCGACTGTTGGGGAGTTTTGACCAGGGCGGGGGCATGTGAGAGAGTTCGTTTATTTAAGTTTTGTCGAAACCGTTTTGAGTGGTTATGGGTCGATTGGAGTCATGTAGATGTACAGAAAGGCTCCAAAAGTTAGCAGTCGTTTTCTATGTAAATACGATTTTGAGTTGATGAAAGGTACTTTTTGTTGTTTTTATCGTTGAGTCGAATTTCAGTGCTTTCCTTGAAGAAGTAAGGTTTTTAGGTAGGATTTTAGTGAAGGAAGTGTTGACCTATAGACTGAGTAGTTGACCAAGCCTAGCAAGTGTCGACCAGTGTTTAGAAGGTGTTGACCGCTTAGTGGGAAAATACATACAGAGTGTCGACCTGTACGAAAAAGAGTCGACCAAACTCTGCAGGTGTCGACCGGTACATGTAAGTGTCGACCGGTAGTATAAAAGTTGGACGGGAGTGTCGACCTCAAGGATAGACCAACGCGGACAGAGAGAAACGTAGTGTCGACCGGTGCATGCAAGTGTCGACCAGTAGTGTAAAATAGAGGAGAGGGTCAAAGGATCGACCGACGTGGGTAGAGAGAAATAAAGTGTCGATTGATGTTCACAACTGTCAACTGGTTAGCCTGAGAAGTAGAGAGGTGTCGACCGATAGTGTCGACTGATGAAAACAGAGACAAACAAAATGCCGACTGGTGTTCACAGGTGTCGACCAAAAAATGTTTTCTTAAAAGACTTGAATTTTATTTAAATTGATTTTAAATCGAAGTCTTCCGCTGCGACATTTTTTAAACGTTTTCAAAAATGTCATTTTAAGACGAGGAACGAAAGTTTTAAATTTTTTCAAATTTTACTCGAGCGTATTTGAGTGAGAAGTAGTAGTGAGCTACTGAAATTGCGTGGGTTTTCGAGTCGCTACAGAGATGATATCAGAGCCAAATGGTCAAACTGTTCAAACGATTACTTAACAGCGCCGATCGCCGCACGACATGCTTCGACAACTATAAGTGTTTAAGTTTAGTGTTATTTAGTAGATGCTTATGAGAGTAATTAACCCTTGTCTAGGAAATTGGTTAAGATGTCTAGACGACCACGACGTCCGAGGGTACCGAGAGAGACAACTGACTCGAGGAGCGAGGATGACTCGATGACGATCAGACAGTTGATGGAGTTGGTGAACAGAAAGTCTCAGCAATTAGAAATTTTACTGAATCAAGAGGTGCAAGGAAGTGCAAGTTCTAGCTCTAGCCATGATCAGTCAGGTGATAGATTTCGGAGGTTACGACCACCGACGTTTAAGGGGCAATCAATAGACCTAACAGCTGCAAAGGAGTGGGTCCGTACCATGGAAAGTATGTTCAAGTATGCGAAGGTAGATGAGGATGATTAGGTCTCGTTAGCAACATTTCATCTAGCGAGGACACCAGGTTTTGGTGGGAGTCTATGGAGACCACCATCGATGCACAGCACTTGAAATGAGAAGTTTAAAGATGCCTTCTATGACAAGTATTTCAACAGTACGGTGCAGCCAGCTAAGAGGATGAGTTCCTACAGTTGAAACAGACTGGATTGGTGACCGAGTACAACAGACTGTTTGAGCCGTTGTCCCGGTTTGCCAGCAATTTGGTGAGCCAAAATGAGGATAAGGTGTTTCAGTTTGTACAAGGATTAAAGCTGGAGATATACAAAGGGGTAAAGATAGCAGGGACTCAAGAAGTGTCGTATTCAAAAGTGGTGGCGAAGGCGCTAGAGGTGGAGGAAGCTGAAATGAAATGTGTTAAACAGCGAGGAGCTTCCAGGAGATTTTTCAAGGAAGTTGTCCCACAGCAGAGTAGACGTACCTCCTAGCAGCAACAATAGAGGGTCACCAAGAGGTTCAGTGAAGGATCAAGCAGCTAGGACAGTAGCAAAAGATCTCAGGGTACCCTAGTGCCCTAAGTGCTTGAGATATCACCCAGACGAATGCAGATTAAACTCAGGAAAGTGCTATAACTGCAACGAAGCTAGACATTTAGCTAGAGATTGCCCGAAGCCCAAGGTGACTTGATGTTTCAATTGTAACGAGGTGGGCCCATCAGCAGAGATTGCCCAGCTCTGAAGAAGGGTCCGACGCGTACAACACTGAAGGTATTCGCCATGATCGAGTCGGGCGATGATGACCAGCCAACTGTAATGTCAGGTACCATATTGATAAATTTTGTACCTGCGTATACTTTGATTGACTCGGGTGTGACACACTCTTTTATTGCAACTGCGTTTGCGGTCAGATTAGACGTATGACCGGTATCAATAGACTGTAGTTACGAAGTGATGTTGCCTTCTGGTGGGCGTATGCATTCTAATCAATTTTTACGAGATGGTGTAGTGTCGGTGGGAAGCAAAAATGTATTAGCCGATCTCATTATTATGGGCATAACTGGATATGATGCGATATTGGGAATTGATTGACTGTTCAAGTACTACGCTACAATCGACTGCAGGATGGGGACAATGAGTTTTCAACCCCCAGATGGTGAGAAGCATACCTTTCAGGCTGTGAGAAATGCCCGAAAGATATTTGTTATGGCGTCTATCAGTGCTTGTTAAGTTTTGATTGGTGAATCTTTTGGTTTTCTCGCCAGTATTATAGATATGCAAATTCTGAGGGATTCGAGGCCACAGGATGTTTTGATTGTTCAAGACTTTCCTAAAGTTTTTCTAGATGATTTACTTGGTTGGCCTCCGGATTGAGAAATAGAGTTTGCTATAAAGGTGTATCCAAGGGCGGAGCCGGTGTCGAAGAATCCTTATAGATTGGCACCAACGGAGTTGAAGAAGTTAAAGAAGCAATTAGAAGAGTTGGTGGATAAAGGATTTATATATCCTAGCTTTTCACCATGGGGCGCGTCGATTCTTTTCGTTAAGAAGAAGGATGGGTCGTTACGAATGTGCATTGACTACTGGAAGTTGAATAAGCTGACGATTAAGAACAAATACTCTTTGCCAAGATAGACGATCTATTTGATCAACTCCAAGGTGCACGGGTGTTTCAAAGATTGACCTGAGATCGGTTATTATTAGTTGAAGGTTAGGCCAGAAGATACTCTGAAGATGGCTTTTCGGACGTGATTAGGGCATTATGAATTCATGGTGATATATTTCGGACTAACGAATGCCCTGACTGCCTTTATGGACCTGATGAACAGAGTATTCCATATCTATCTTGATAAATTCGTTATAGTGTTTATCGATGACATATTGGTGTACTTTCGTAGTAGGGAGCACTTGAGGTTGGTGTTGAAGACTTTGAAGCGACACCAACTTTATGCAAAGTTTTCTAAGTGTAAATTTTGGCTAGATAGGATTCAGTTTCTGGGACATGTCATCTCGAGTGATGGCATATTTGTTGATCCAGTAAAGATCCAGGCAGTTAGGAGTGGCCACAGCCGAAGAATGTCACAGAGATACAAAGTTTCCTCGGGTTAGCGGGTTATTACAGAAGATTCATTGAAGGATTTTCGAAGATTGCAGCACCTCTGACCCGTCTGACGAGGAAAAATGAGAAGTATCTATGGTATGAAGACTGCGAGCACAGTTTCCAGATATTAAAGCAGAGGTTAACTACTGATCCAATTTTGATGTTTCCTGCGGAGGATGAAAGATTTAGTATTTATTGCGATGCTTCCAAGGTAGGTCTTGGATGTATGCTGATGCAGGAAGGGAAGGTGGTAGCATATGCTTCTAGGCAATTGAAGACTTACGAGCAGAACTACCCAACACATGACCTAGAGTTAGCCACGGTCGTTTTTGTGCTGAAAATTTGGAGGCATTATTTGTATGGACAGCCGTGCGAGATATATTTAGACCACAAAAAGTCTGAAGTATATTTTGACTAAGAAGGAATTGAATATGAGGGAGTGGCGGTGGTTAGAGTTTGTGAAGTATTATGACTTCGAAATTAAATACCACCCCGACAAGGTGAATGTAGTGGCCTATACTTTGAGCAGAGTGACGGCATCCACTTCAGCTGTGACTTCAGGCATGCCATTAACTTTGAATGCGGAGTTTCAGAAATTCAACTTAGAGGTGGTGTCGTACGTATCGGCCATGTTGTCAACTATGTCTCTGTAGTTCACTAGAGAGGATTAAGCAGGCCCAAAAGGACGACGTTGAATGCGAAGAAATTAGATCTAGCATGGCTTCCAATGACAGGTCAGAGTTCAGTTATTTAGACGATTGGATTCTTAAGTTTCAAAATAGGTGGTTCGTTTTTAGTAATGAAGAGCTACAAAGAGAAATACTGGCTTAAGGCCACTCTTCGAGGTTTTCTGTGCATCCAGGGAGTACCAAGATGTACAGGGACCTTAAACAAGATTACTGGTGGCCTAATATGAAGAGAATTGTGGCAAAATACGTTGAGACGTGTTTGATTTGCCAGCAGATTAAAGCTGAGCATCAAAGGCTAGCACGAAAATTACAGCCAATGCCTGTTCCTGAGTGGAAATGGGAGCAAATATCGATGAACTTTGTTGTCGGATTGCCTCAGACAACAAGGAGTTATGATGGTATATGGGTGATCGTGGATCGGTTAACTAAATCAGCACATTTTCTGCCTGTGAAGATGACATATTCTATGGACTAATTCGCCGAACTATATGTACAAGAGATCGTACGGTTGCACGGACTTCCAACTTCAGTTGCATCAGATAGGGACCCTAGATTTACATCGAAATTTTGGAAGAGTCTGCACAAAGCCATGGGTACGCAGTTCAATTTTAGTACGACATTTCATCTTCAGATGGACGGTCAATCTGAGAGGACCATTCAGACGCTGGAGGATATGCTTTGAGCTTGTGTACTGGAGTTCCAAGGTTCATGGAGTAAATACCTACTGTTGGTGGAGTTTTCTTATAATAATAGCTTTCAAGCTACGATGAGTATGGCTCCATACGAGGCTCTGTATGGGAGAAAGTGCAGGTTTCCGTTATATTGGGACGAAATCGGTGAAGCACAATTGATTGGTCTAGATATTCTGCAACAAACAGTAGAAAAGATTGCCTTTATTATACAACGGATCTTAACAGATTAGAGCCGACAGAAGAGTTATGCAGATCGTCGAATGAGAGAGCTAGAATTTGAAGTTAACGACGAAGTGTTCATGAGGATCTCTCCATTCAAAGGAGTTGTAAGATTCGAAAAAAGGGACAAGTTAAATCCTAGGTATATTGAGTCGTTTCTTATTACGAAGAGAATAGAGAAGACAACTTACCAGTTACAACTACCAGCCTCAATGGATGAGATTCACAATGTATTCCACGTGTTCATGTTGAGGAAGTGTATACGAGATCCTTCTCATGTCGTAGAGCAGCAGGATATAGAGATTCAACCTACTTTGACGTATGAGGAGAAGCCAGTGGAGATTCTGGATCATGTAGTGAAGATTTTACACAATAAGGAGATCCCACTGGTAAAGGTATTGTAGCGCAATCATAACGTGGAAGAAGCTACTTGGGAGTGGCAACGGGACATGATGAACTGATATCCAGAGTTGTTATAGAACAAATTTTGAGGACAAAATTTTCTTTAAGGAGGGTGGAATGTAACACCCGGAGTTTTTTGTTAAAACTAATTTTCAGATTTACAAACTTGTAATTGGCGGAGTTTTGGTCGGAATTGTGAGCGAAAAATTTCTACCATTGAGTAAAAGATTATTTTGAGACTAATGGAGAAGAAACGATTTTAAGAATGCAATCGGAATCGAACCGAATAATAGATTTGTTAAACAATTAGAGGTTGAGGACGGTTTAGTAATTAGATTAGTATTATGATTATTATTATTAAAAAACAAAACAACAAAACATACACACCATCGGGTGTTTTCTTCCCCACCGAGGTTTCCCTTCTTCTTCAACAAATCCTCCCTCTCCAGTTACGATGATCAACTGTTTCCTTCTTCAATCTTCAGATTTTCGGTTAGTGTTTTAGTTGTTTTGAGTGTTAAAAATGAAGTTAGTGAGAGTATTGGGTAGTTTTAGTGAAAGCTTAAGGGGGAGCTATGGGAATTTGAAGTTGGAGTTGATTTCTATCCGTATGTTGGTGTTGAACCGGAAGTAGGAGTATATTATGAGATTTTGTGGGAAAGATTGAGCGGTTGGATAGTCGAATGCTCGAATTGTAGAATGATTTCTGTTCACCCACATTCGGCTAAGTTATAGGTGTTGGATTAGGAACTTGTTTAGACCATTAAAAATTAGACGCCTCAGAAGTCCGTAGCATTTCGAATCGGCCAAATCGGATTAGTATTGAATAAGTTATGCAATTCTGAATTTTGTTAGAAATTGTGTAGGATTTTGTGTTTAATTAGATTAGTTGTTAGAGTGTTATTTTCCCTTAGAGTTTTATGAGTTGGAAGGAGAAGAATTAATGGGTGTGTGGTTTTATAGGTTCTCTAGTTAGTGAGCCGTATACGGAGTACGAAGTTACTAAGACGCCAAGTAAGTAGTGTAGTAGGTGTTTTGCCTTCTGACCTACATCACAGTTCGATAGGATTCATGCACGTTTACTTTATGTTATGTTTTAGTTGATTATGCATTCATGGTTTTAAAGTATGAGAACAAAACGAAAATGAATTTCCATGTTTTCATATAGTGAAAAAATAAGATGTGATGAG
This sequence comes from Begonia peltatifolia, assembly GCA_022433055.1. Lineage (NCBI taxonomy): Eukaryota > Viridiplantae > Streptophyta > Magnoliopsida > Cucurbitales > Begoniaceae > Begonia > Begonia peltatifolia. The sequence goes on along the minus strand of JAJTVC010001263.1, from coordinate 5,443 downwards.
ACGAATGAAATGAGAAGATACGTAGGAAGATAATAAAGGTGGGGTTGAGTGGTCTTGTCCCCAGAGGTAATCCGCGAGGTGTATCACTCTTCCCCTGCTTTACGTGGTGGCCTTGTCCAGAGAGGTGGACCGCGAGGTGTGTCACTTTACTAGATCGAGGTTGGCCTTGTCCTGTGAGGTGGATCGCGAGGTGTGTCACCTTGATCTAGCACGTAAAGAAGAACCCAGTAGTAAGAGGATAAAGAAGATGTAAGAAAGAGACGAAAATGAAAGTAGAGATGAAACTGTAAAAACTGCATATGTTAGGATGTGCTTATTTACAATGTTATGTTTTTATGCATTACTTAACATTAGGCTAATAGATGAGTTCTGTGATATAGGTGACGACGCTATAGTTGGTCAGTACTCAGAGCGTGCCCAGGATTAGGAGACGGTTGGAGGAGTGCGGTTGTGGACGGTCCGGCCGCCTGTTGGGGCGTTTTGACCAAGGCGGGGGTATGTGAAAGAGTTCGTTTATTTGAGTTTTTTCGAAACTGTTTTGAGTGGTTATGGGTCGATTGGAGTCATGTAGATGTACAGAAAGACTCCAAAAGTTAGTAGTCGTTTTCTATGTAAATACGATTCTGAGTTGATGAAAAGGGTACTTTTTGTTGTTTTTATCGTTGAATCGAATTTCAGTGCTTTCCTTGAAGGATTAAGGTTTTTAGGCAGGATTTTAGTGAAGGAAGTGTTGACCTATAGGCTGAGTGGTTGATCAGTCCTAGCAAGTGTTGACCAGTCTTTAGAAGGTGTGGACCACTTAGTGGAAAAATACGTACAGAGTGTCGATCTGCACGAAAAAGGATTGACCAAACTCTGTAGGTGTCGACCAGTGCGTGTAAGTGTCAACCGGTAATATAAAAATTAGACTAGAGTGTAGACCTCAAGGATCGACCGACGCAGACAGAGAGAAATGTAGTGTCGACCAGTGCACGCAAGTGTCGACCGGTAGTGTAAAATAGAGGAGAGTGTCGACTAAAAGAATCGACCGACGCAGGCAGAGAGAAATAAAGTGTCGACCGGTATTCACAAGTGTCGACTGGTTAGCGTGAGAAGTAGAGAGATGTCAACCAATAGTGTTGACCAATGAAAACAAAGACAAACAAAGTGTCAACTGGTGTTCACAGGTGTCGACCGAAAAATATTTTTTTAAGAAAAGTTGAATTTTATTTAAATTGATTTTAAATCGAAGTCTTCCGCTGGGAAGTTTTTTAAACGTTTTCAAAGGTATCCTTTTAAGTCGAGGAACGAAAGTTTTAAATTTTTACAAATTTTGCTTGAACGTAGTTGAGTGAGCGTACCGAAAACTGCGTGGGTTTTCCTGTCGCTATACTTAAACTTCCATGAATTTGCAATAAAATGGTAGAAGACATTAACAACAAACTTGATAGTTTTTTTAGGATTTAGTATGTTCTTTCTCAGTGATTAATGGAAAAATAGCTCACTGCCGTGTTCAATAGATTATGCAACAATGATCAACTATGTATAAGATGCTAACCCCTTTTATCCCAAGTCTAGATGATGTTATAAAGTTTGCTGTAAGGTTGATTAGTAACAAAATAAAGAACAAAAGCTAGCAATAAACTGAAACGTTTTCATGCACAAAGATTATTTTAGCGGTAAACAATAAACCGAAGTATGCTTCATTTTCAGCCATCATAACCAACTAAAATAAGCAAAGAAAGTACAAGAAATAACACACAGGGAAGCGCCCTATGCTTTGATACCAAATGAAACAGAAAATGACCTGCAAAAACCATGTTCAGCCCACAAAAATAACAGTAGTGCTCGGTGCTCGGTTTGGCAGAGAACATCCCAAAATAAGTGTACAGAAAAGTAATCAAATGAACTCCAAATTCAACGAAATTTTATGTGAGTATTACCTTATAAATAAAGTTCAAAACCCTGAAAGATCAATCGAAAATACGCAAAGGAACAGAAGTTATATAAAACAACCCGTGGCTGATCCGATAAGCAACTATGAGTGCTTTCGGTTAGTCCTTTTTTCCAAGGAAAGAAAGAGGAGCATTAGGAGACAAGGAGAGTGAGGAGAAAAGGATGGAGCTAAGAACCAGCCAAGTTACTTTAAACTTGGTGGCAATAAAGGCTCTCTTCACTCGGTGGCAAGCAAGCCGAGGCAACTTATCTTGAAGGCCGAAAGCTCTTTTGGTTTGGAAGCAAAAAGCTCGATTTTTATTTCACCCAAAATTGTCAAAATTACAATGTAAGTATGCTTAAATATGAACCTAAGAAAAACTAGCGTTGTTGGTTCATATAAAGAAGGAAACATGTGGCTGTAAGGCGCCATCCGTTAGATGAATCTAGTGGCCAAGCACGCACATGTTCCACTAATTTTGTGTCCTTGCATGGACAAGTGGCTCTTCTCCCTTGGCTGGATGAATCTACAAGTTGCTGATAATTGTGGGAAGGTTCTAGAACATGCCTTCCAAGCCATTGATTTGGCCTAGTCATCCACCAAATGAATGCACCTCATTGGCTTTCGGGTGGTGATGGCCGAGTGAGAAGTATGTGTCACCCTTCCTTCAAGTGGTGGCAGCAATTCCTTCAAGCAAATCCATTGCCCTACATGTCTATGTGCATGCATGCAAAAATTAAAGAAAAAAAACCAATGTTTGCAATAAAATACAATAACGCCAATGTTTGCCAAAAACACTTAAAATAAAGTTACAACTAGTTGATTATAGAAAAATAAATTCCCTCTTCACTGAGCAGCTCCCATCCGTGACTCCCAAGTGAGAACATGCAAGGGCTGATCCATGTCTTTTAACTTAGGCTCTCACTCTAAGCCATCAAAGAAATCATCACCTACAAAAGAAAGAAACTTATGAGTAAAAGGATTAACCGTAGCTCGGGTCTTAGTTTATGATCGAGTAATGGACCTTGGAGGCACATCAAAAAGAGTCTCGCAAAAGTTTTGCTTAGAGACAAAGAATTTAATTTATTGTTTTTGCAGATGCTCGATCACTATTTGTGGACGTCCGACACGATAGCTCTTAACTTAGTTGTGAAAATCCCTCGCCTAATTGATATCTCCAATAGACATGACTAAATAGAAGATCACTTAACTGTGCAACTTACATACAGACTCTTACTTTGAAGTGTTGTCAAATTTTATTGAGATTTAAAAGCCCTTATTCTTGAGTGAATTCCTGACTCTCGGCCAAACTTGAAATTTTATATTTGCAATAGTTAGGTTTTGTGTCAAAACCCTCTATCGTTGTTATTTGTTGAGTGATTTAAGGTGATATCCGAGAAGAGTTAGTGTAAAGCTTGATTGATACTTGAAACTTTAATTGGTCATACCAGAAGGAGTATAATGGAATGAATCTTTAAGGGGGAGCCTTGAAGTTTGGACGTAGGCAACATTGGCCGAACCACATTAAGAAATCGTTTGCATGCTCTTTCGTACTCTTTTGCTTGCTTTCATTATTTATTGAGTATTGAACTTAGATGATCTAATTTAGAGGTACCAAACAGTTAATTCTTAATCACACAGAAAAGTTTGGATGACCTAATGCATCATCTTTTATGTTATATTGATCCTACAATTAGTATCATAGCTAAGTTATCTGTAACACCCGAGATTTTTTGAAATTTAATTTTTAGAAATTTGTGTTGGTAAACGACGGAGTTCTAGTCAGAATTAAGGGCGAAAAATTTACGCCGTTAGGTAGAAGATTATTTTGGGGTTAATGGACAAGATAAATTTATAAGATTCTGACCTAAAACGAATCAAATAGAGGTTTAATTAAATTGTTAAGGGTTGAGGGCGATTTAGTAATTATCATTATAATAATAATAATAATTATTATTATTAAAAAAAAATGAAATGAAAAGGAAAGAAAGGGGGTGAACGATTGGGAACCCTCCTCCCCCCTTCAATTTTTTTCCCTTTCCCCCGAGCAAGAAGACCTCCCTTCCCTAGACGAATTCCTTCTAGTGACATGCAGCCAACGCCGTTTTAAGTTTTCTCCTCTATCCCAACGATTTAAGGTAAGTTTAAGTATTTATAGCGTAGTTTTGGGTTGAAGTTAGAGTTTGAGGAGAGGTTAATGGATAGAAATTTAGGGTTTAAGGTTTGAGATGCTTATTGGGTTGTGATTGATTGTTGTGGGATTATTGATGGTAAATACGATGGGATGGTGAGGAAGTAAGTGAGTTTGAACGAGAAACAGAGAATGTGGGATTTTAAGGACTAAAATAAAATTGATTCTGAATTTTTAGTTGGGCTATGAGCTTCGGGTTCAAAAACCCTTTTGGTATGTTAAACTAGGTTATGAGTAGGGGAGGTAGCCGCTGGAATCGAGTGATTCCGACAACCGACGAAAGAGTTATGCGCATTGGAAGTTTAGGCTGATTTTTGAGCCTAGTTGGGTTAGTGAGCGATTTTGGCGAGTTCTTGGAGTGACGTGCTAGTATGGTGGTTTTAGTGCGTGAGTAGAGTATTAGGATGAGTTTTGACGGAAAACGGTTTCTATTGTAGGTTGAGTAGGTTTTTGGTGAAACAAGCACCACGGAAAGTTAGGACACCAGGTAAGTAATGTAGTAGGAGTTTTGCCTTCGGGCCTACATCACAGTTCAGTAGGATGCATTACACGTTTATTTTATGTTATGCTTTCATAGTTGTGCATCATTGTTTTAAAGTAGCAGAACGAGACGAAAATGAATTTTCATGTATTTATGAGACGAAAACAGTAGGATGTAAGTAGTGAAGAACGAAATTGAGAAGATACATAAGTAGATAATGAGGGTAGGGTTGATTGGCATGGTCCTATGAGAGGGGTGGTGAGGTATGCCATTTCTTCCTCCGCTTTACATGGTGGCATTGGTCCTATGAGGGGGATTACAAGGAGTATAACTTTACTAGGCTAAGGTTTGTTCTGTCCTATGAGGGGGACCGTGAAATAGATCACCTTGGTCTAGCGTGTAAAGAAGAACCCAGTAATAAGAAGATAAAGAAGATTTAAAAATGAGACGAAAACAAAAGTAGAGAAGAAACTATAGAAACTGCATGTGTTAGGGGGTGTTTGATTTAGTGTGTGTTTATATGCATTACTTACTTAGCATTATGCTAATAGTTGTGTAACACCCCGTATTTTTGCGAAACTGATTTTCGAGTTGTCAAGACGATAAACAGCGGGATTTGGGTCGGAATGAAAAGCGGGAAATTTGTAAGGTTAGGTCAAGAATTATTTCGAGGCTAATGGTGGGAGAAAAGTTTAGGAATCCGATCGAAAATGGACTGCATGACCGTTGGATTAAAAGATTAAAGTGTGAGGGTGAAATAGTAATTAGTTATTATTATTATTTAAAAATAAAAGATTTAATTAAGTAGTAGAGAGGAGGAGGAACCGTAACTCTCCCCCCTCTGTTATTCTTTCTT
>JAJTVC010001260.1:0-10506 GCA_022433055.1 Begonia peltatifolia | reverse complement strand
CGGCTTTGGCCTCGTTGCTAGGGAGACCGGGATGTTGGCGACGTGTTGGGGTGTAGTGTGGCGCGGGTTCATACTCACTCTAACGTGGCTGGAGCGGATATGGGTGTATGTGGCAACTGTTGCCTCGTTGTTGGGGAGACCGGGACGGGGGTGACGCGTCAGAGTGTAGCGTGGCCCGAGGTTCACCCTCACCCTAATATGGTTCCTGTGTGATGACGCGGATGTGTATCTTGTAGGCCTCGTTGCTTGGGAGTCTGGGATGGTAGGGATGTGTCAGGGTGTAGTGTGGCACTAGGTTCATTCTCACCCTGATGCGGCTGCACTACGCGTCACAGATAACGATGAGTATGAGAGTATAGACTGCATGTGATAGGATTGCATTGTTGATTTTACTTCTCATATCGCAATACTTACTGACCGTTAGACTTATGTTGTGTGTTCCATGGTGTAAGTACTGAGGTTTTTACTGGTGAGATTCGAGAGCCCAGTCCTAAGCAATAGCAAAGATGGCGGTGTGCGACCAAGGCACCGGACGGCGAACTGTTAGGGCGACCCGACCCGTGGAGGTGGTGCGTTTCGGTGAGGTGTTCAAGGTTTCCCTTGTGGCATTTTGGGGACTTTTCGGTCTTACATGATGTATAGTGTATAGACGTGGATTTTCTTGATTTTTGGGTATTTTTTAAGCTGCGTATGTATATTGTATGTATGAGCATTGTGTTGCTCTATACTGTGGATTTTCTTAATCGATAGTTGTTAGATTTATTTCCTTCCACTCTGTTTTTCCTTTGGTGATTTTCGGTCGGGGTCAGTAGGTACAGGTGTTACTCTGCCAAATTTTTGGGAAAAGGTGGAGTATAGAGTAGTCGAACCAAGCGTGCGAGGCGCGCCGGTGGGTTGGTTGTGCAAACAGGGCATGCTAATCAGGTTGGGGACGCTCGCGAGGACCGCATCATGGCTGCAGCGCGCGCGGAGCACGCGACACTACAAGCGCGCGGGTCGTACAGCACCGAGAGTGGTTGCGCACGTGGACGTGTTGTGCGGAGGTAGGGCGCATGGGACATGTAGCGCTGAAGCCATGTTCGTGATGCGGGGGCGCTAGGACGGTGTACGCGCGACATTGGAAGGGCATGCGCACAGCACGGAAGGGGAGATGTATGTGCACGGGGTTGAGTCGCGGCGCAGCGCCGTGTCTGTGGCGTGTCGCTGTGTCAGGCTAGCGCACAGGGTGCGTGGTGCCATCTTTGGCGTGCGGCACCATGTTGGGTGTCGCAGCCACGGGCGCGCAGTGCTGGGCTTCGGGCGTACAGTGCTGAACCCAAGAGGCGCGTGCGGGACTCCTTTCCTGAAATTTTTAAGTCTTGTCATTTTTTTTAAATTAAATTGTACTTTTTCACTATGTATTTTACATTGAGAATTTATGTGTTCTCTCTTCGGGGCGCAAGTCGTTTTCGAATCGAGTCGAAAAATTTTATAGTTACAAATGTTCTTTTGAATGTGATTTGAAAATGAAAATGGTGTTAAATTGAGTGAGTTCATATTGAGTTTCTAGATGTCATAGTGTGTAATAGTTAGTGAGCGTACTGGGAACATGTGGGTTCTCGGGGCGTGACATAATGCTAAACAAATATTAAATAAAAACTCATTTATTAATTTTAAAACAGTAATATAGTTAATTGAAAAACAAAACAACAGCTGATCAAATAATTATTTGAAACTGAAATTAAATACAACTAAATATAAAATATACTCTTAAATGATAAAATCATAACTTTAACTTTTATTCGGGACCAATGACAACATTTTCCTTTGTATACTTGCCCACTTCTATAGGATTTCCGATCATCGCCATTTATTTCTCAGATAAAATTCTCCTATACATAAGGTTACAAACTATGAGAAAACTCAGTAAGTGAGAATACATGTAGTGCAAAACATTTACTTTTACCGAATCCTACTTTAACTATGACATACTGGTTAGAACTTATTTTTCAACCATCTTTTAAGAATTAGCCAACTCATTGTCGTTCAGGTCTTGTTGTCTTTTACTTTTATTTTTACGTTCAAGCTCACCATCTCAATGTCATTCAGCCTTTTGCTATCACGTGTTTTTCGTCAATTCCATCATTTTCATACACATACAAAAGTCCTACCAATTTTATCTTTTTATATTTTCACTTGCCTGGATTCCGAGAGAGTAGAATTATCAAGATTATTCCAAAATAATATTTTGTACTCTTAGATTGGATCGCATTTTTTGGATTGATTATGACTGATCCATATAGTTTTTGAGATTTTTCTGCCTAAATTGAATGTTGATATGAAAAATCTCACTTAAATAATTTCAACTTCAGAAGGATTTGGGTCGAACTTCCTTACCAGTTAAAGTCTTGATTCTGTTCGATATAAATCGAGACAAAATTTAGGTCGGGTCCAGATCAGTTTTGTTCGGCTGGACCAATTCAGTTCGGCTGGATTTAAGTGAACTAGTTAGATTCTAGTTTGCGGGACCGGTTCAGATTTAAGAAAGAAAACTCAATTTCTTCTTTTTCTTTTTCATGATTTCTGCTGAGTGAGAGAGAGACAGAGTATTAGAGAGAGATGATCAGAGCGAGAGTGATGAAGAAAGAGTGAGGAGAGAGCAATTTCTTACGATGATGGTGGATGTCCATAGAGACTGAGAGAAATCTACCATGCAAAGATAGGTTCGGCTGAGGGAGAGACTTTCATTAGAGGAAGGTTTGGCGTTCAGAGCAAGGCATAAACTTCCTCAGAAGATTTTGGCCAGGTCTGAGTGATTTGTGGTGGTCGGAGGTAGGGCATGGCGATTCTGGGGAGGTGAGAACTTCATTGGTTTTTAGAACGAGAGCGAGAGAGAAGTTTGAGTGATTTCTTCCTCACAAAGCTAACTTGATTTATAGAGAAGGATTTCCATTCTTTCCTTAGAAAGAATCATACGAATCTGAACCCCAATTTGGTCAGAAATGAAGAAATAGGAAGAAGATGATTTTCTGATTATTTTCTTAAGTTGCCGGTTGAAAATCAACATTAATTGGGTGAATGTTTCCTTAGATGGAAGGAAAGATTTGAAACTAGTTTAGTAATGATTTAATTCTGTAATAACCCAGAAAATTTTGAATTTTAAATCTAATTTATGAAATTTTTAATTTAACATCGGTTAGAGTTTCGAGAAATATTTTAACGGGGAAGTTAAGTCATAAAACTCAGGATCTAGTTTTAGTGATGGTTTTCGAAATTTAAAGTCGAGAATACGAGAATTTAATGAAATACGGGCCGTTAAAACACGTGAGGGTGTTTTGGTAATTTTAATTATTTAAATAAAATAAAATAAAATAAAAATGTTATAATAACCGAATGGCTTTGGGAGGAAGCCATTCGGCTGTTGTAAACCGAGCGCCTGAGAGGTGTGAAGCCGATCGAAAGAGAGAACTCCAAGCGTTCTGCCGACGGATGACGACCGTGCGAAGGGGGTGCCGACGAGCTGAAACGAGAAGTTGGTTCGGCCTTCCCGCGCTGAAAGACTGAAGGTAAGTGTCCTATGTTTCCGTTTCTATCGACCGAGCGTGGAAGCTCAGTCAGTTTTTGGGGTGTTTTAGAACCTAGTGTGTGTTCTGAAGCTAGTGTGTGTGGCTCGGCCCTTCCCGCGACAAAACCCGAATGAGAAATAGGGAGTTTTCCCTTTCGGTCTTGTTCTGTTTTGATGGCCGAGCATGGAGTTGTTTTTGCTTCTAAATTTCGGAGATTTTGTGCTAAAATTTAGGAGAATTAGAGGTGGAATTCATGGTTCAATGAGCCGATTGAGAAATGCATAATTTTGGGAAGAAAACCGTGATGGTTTTGTGCTGCCATTTTTGTTTTTCTAATTGGGAACCACCAATTTTGTTAATGTATGCATAGGTGAGTTAAAATGTGGTTGCATTGCGAGAAAATTTGGTGGATGTCGACAGAAATCGAAAATGTGGCTTGTCCGAGCATAAAACCGGTTCTGTTTTTGGGAGTTTGGTCAAAGTTGTGAATACTCGTTTTAAATTCTGTTTTAGTAGGTTAAAATAGTTGGATAGAGGAACGTTTGGCCGCTGGAATCGTTTGAGTATGATATTCGATGCAAAGGTTATGCGCGTCGGAAGTTTATGTCAAATTTTGGATCGAGTCAAATTATTAAGCGTTTTTTGTGGAGGTGTGACGCGTGGTATTAGCATTGCTGAATTGAATGCGTAAGGTTAGTTTCGAGTGAGTTTTGGTTGAAGGAAACGGAAATGTGAAATTTGGATAAAAAGAGTAGATTCGGTTTTTGGTGTTTTTCGCTGATCTGCGGCTTACCGTTTTAAAATCCGTCTTAGTATGTTAAACTATGTTCCTAAGGAACGTTTACCCTCTTGAATCACTCAATTTCGTTAACGGACACAAAGTTATGAGCGTCCGAAGTTTAGGCTGGTTTTCGGCCGAACCAAATTGGTGACCCGTTTTAGTTTGAATTCCACGGGTTTAGTTAAGGGATGTTATTTTTAACTTATTTGGTGAGTTTTGAAGCGAAGATTGATGAGTGATTGTTTGTGTTTTAGGTTGAGGCAATTTTTGGCGAAGCTGTTTGTCGAGTGAGCTTAGGACGCCAGGTAAGTAGTGCATGCATGTGTTTTGTCCAAGTGGGCCTACACCATAGAACTTTAAGATTTATGTTGTTGATTGTGGTGTGTGTGTGTGTATTCTTTGACATCCATCATGTTTTAAAAAAGGAAGGAAAATGGTTTTGACCATATTTTGAGTAAGTAGTGAGACGCGTGGCGGTGGTACCGCGGATACTACTAGTGTGTGGGCCGGTACTTAACCAACTGCGGATTTCGCTCGAGTAGTGGGCCTGCTGGACCATCACGCGACTTGTATATGTTGACGGTGAGGATGACGGGCAGTGGTACCGCGAATCCTATTAGTGTGTGGGCCGGTGCAACACCAGTTGCAGATTCCGCTCGAGGAGAAGGCCGGTTGGGCTGTCGCAAAATCTTTGTGTGGCAACTGTGGCCCCGTTGCTGGGGAGGCTGGGACGGGTGCGACGTGTTAGGGTGTAGTGTGGCGTGAGGTACACCCTCACCCTGATGTGGTGATGCATGTGTGTAGCTTGTGAGCCTCGTTGTTGGGGAGTCCAGGACGGTGACGATGTGTCAAGGTGTAGGATGGTGTTAGATTTCTCCTCACTTTGGTGCGGCTGCACTACGCGTTACAGATTTGACAATATGAGTGTGAGTGTAGAGACTGCATGTGATAGGATTGCATTGTCGGCTTTTACTTTCATATCGCATTACTTACTGAGCGTTAGGCTTATGATGTGTGTTTTATGGTGTAGGTGCTGACAATATTAATGGTGAGCCTCGAGAGCCTAGTCCTGAGGCATAGAACAGTTGGCGGCGTGTGACCGAGGCACTTGATGGGGGATTTGTTAGGGCGACCCGACCTGTGGAGACGGTAGGTGGTGGCTTGACTATTGCGGGTATTTTATTTTGCTGTGTCGATGTAGAGTTGATTAAACAAGTTGTATAGGCGTCAGTTGTATAGGGCTTTATGAAGTGCATGTGATTGTGGTGACGTACGCGTATTCTTTACATGTAGGAGCTTGGTAATGCTCTATACTGAGAACTTTCTTCATTTGTAGTTGATGGATTTTGTATCTTTAAATTTCAATTTTTATGGAGATTCTCTGGATGGTTGATGGACAGATATTTCTAGTTTTCTGGTTAACTGCGTGTAGGGTTTAAATTTTTAGGCTTACTCTGCCAAAATTTTGGGAGAAAAATTAGAAGTCGAGAGGATAAGGACTAGGTCGGGATGTGAATAGTGAGTGCTAGAGAAGTGTGGATGGGCGTGGGAGTGCGGCGTGGTTGTAGGTCAGTGGGGCACGCGGCCCTGCGAGTGCTCACAGGTCGTGAGGCGCCGGGTAAGGGCGTGCGTGCGGACGTGCTGTACGAAGGCAAGGTGCGTGGGGCATGCGGCGCTGTGAGCATGCTCGTGACGTGATGATGTTGAGTTAGCGCGTGCGACACCGTGACGATGCGCGCGGGGCGTCGAAGTGGGGACGTGGGTGCGCGGCACCGTATTTTTGTAGTTAGAGGGGTGTGTTGGACTCCTTCCTAAGATTTCAAGTTTGTTGTCTTATTCTTAAAACTACTTTAAATTATCTTTTCTGTTGCTTATTTTTATATTGAGGATTCCGTGTTCCATTTTTGGGGCGCGAGTTGTTTTTGAATCGCGTTGAAAATTTTTATACTAACAAATGTTCTTTTGAATATGATTTGAAAACGAAAGTGATATTAAATTGAGTGAGTTTGTGTCGAGTTTCAGTATGTCATAGTGTGTAGACGTACTATAGCGCACCGGGAATGTGTGGGTTCTCGAGGCGTTACAGTTATGGTATCAGAGCCACGGGGTCGACGTCGTTCAGAAAATTACCTAACACCGCTAGCCGCTGCACGAGAGCACTCCCACAACTGTAAGTACTTAGATTTAATTTTATTGAAAGACTAATGTGAGTTTTGTATATGTTAAGGGTAGAAAATCTCAGGAGAGGCGAGAGGCAGGGGTCGACCATGACAAGAGACGCATAGAGCTGTGGGCGATATGGATGATATCGTCCGGCAGCTTACCGAGTTAGTCCACCGTCAGTCTAGTGCCCAGGGTTCCTCTGACAGAGGGGGTGATAGGCTGCATAGACTTAGACCCCCGACCTTTGGCGGGTCATCTCCGGATCCTCTCAGTGCTGAGGAGTGGATACGGAGCATGGAGAGGATGATGAGTTTTGCAAAGGTGGAGGAGTAGGATAAAGTTTCTAGTGCGGCATTTTATCTGGCCAAGGATGCGAGCCATTGGTGGGATATTGTAGTGGCCACAAGAGATGTGGAGACCATGACTTGGGAGGAGTTCAGGTTGGTGCTTTTCAGTAAGTATTTCAGCCATTCTGTTAGGACACGGAAGATGGTGGAGTTTGCGCAGTTGAGGCTGACTGGCACTGTGGTTGAATATGTACGACAGTTTGAGGCCTTGTAGCAGTTTGCGGGGCATTTGGTGAGCCTCGATGAGAATAAGGTACATCAGTTTGTGCAGGGCCTGAAGCCGGATATCTATATGGGCATGGGGATTACAGGGACTTGAGGCATGCCATGTGAGGAGGTGGTAACGAAGGCCCTGGACATTGAGGAGGCTCGAGCGAAGCTTCCTAGTTATAGGGAGGTACCCAAGGAGCAGCCTCGAAGATCATTCAGCGGAGAGGGGACGTCCATGCAGAAAGGCTTGAAGATGCCTAGTGACAGTTCCAGTAGCCAGGGGAGCACCAAGAGGCCGCAGGGGTCGAGACAGTTTCCAGTGTGCCCAAAGTGTCAGAGCAGCCACCCGGGCGAGTACAGAGTGGGCCCAGTGCGGTGTTATAATTGTGACGAGGTGGGCCACTTGTCTAGGGAGTGCTAGAAGCCGCGTCAGAACCGTTGCTTCAACTGCAATGAGGTGGGACACTTTGCCAACAGATGCCCAGCTACGAGCAAGACGTTAGCGAGAGTTACACCGAGAGTCTTTGCCCTTTTTGAGCCAGATGATGTTGTCCAGCCATCAGTGATTGCAGGTAACAATTTTGTTTCTGGTGTGGTAGCTTATACCTTGATTGATACGAGCGCTACGCACTCGTTTGTGTCGACGGGTTTCGTTGTTAAGGCAAAATTGGAGTTCAGCTCCACCGGGCGACATTATGATGTGATCTTGCCGTCAGAGGAACATTTGTATTCAAATCAGGTGGTGCGGGGCAATGTGGTGACAGTAGAGAGAAAGCAGTTGTATGTCGAATTAGTCATGCTGCATATGAGCAGCTATGAGGTGATCTTGGGAATGGACGGACAGGTGTGAGGACAACTTTCAGACATTGAAGCAGAGATTGACTACGGCTTCTATACTGATGCTGCCCGTAGAAGGAGAGAAGTTCTGCATTTATTGTGACGCCTTCACGATTTGTTTGGGGTGTGTTTTGATGCAGGGTGGGAGAGTCATTGCCTATGCCTCTAGGCAGTTGAAGGCTTACGAGGAGAATTATCGCATTCACGATTTGGAGCAAGCGGCTGTTGTATTTGCACTCAAGATTTGGAGGCATTACCTTTATGAGCAACAGTGCGATATTTACTTAGACCATCAGAGCCTGAGGTACATTTTCACGCAAAAGGAGCTGAATTTAAGACAGAGGAGGTGGCTCGAACTGGTTAAGGATTACGATGTGGAGATCAAGCACCACCCGGGAAAGGCAAACGTGGTGGCAGACGCCTTGAGTCGGGTAACAGCTTCGACTTCTGCCATGACTTCTAAAGGGCCTATTGAGTTGATGACAGAGATGCAGAGTTTTGGCCTGGAGGTAGTTTCTAATCTGGTAGCCACTCTTTCGGCCTTGTCGTTGAGGCCGACTATTCTTGACAGGATTAGGTAGGCCTAGGAGACTGACTCAGAGTGTAGCGAGCTGAAGGTGAGTATAGAGGCCAGGCCTAATTCTGAGTTCAGCTATTCAGAGGACGGGATTCTGAAATTTCAGGATAGGTGGTACGTCCCGAAGGATGAGGAGCCGAGGAAGGAAATATTATTGGAGGCTCATTCATCTTCTTTCTCTATGCATCCCGGAAGCACTAAGATGTACAGGGATTTGAAGCAGCACTATTGGTGGCCTAACATGAAGTGAGCGGTGGCCGAGTATGTTGAGACTTGCGTATTCTGCCAACAGGTGAAGGCGGAACATCAGTGACAGTCTGAGATGCTCCAAGCATTGCCAATACTGGAGTGGAAGTGGGAGCAGATCACTATGGATTTTGTGATGGGACTGCCAAGGGCCATGATGCTATCTGGGTGATTGTAGACAGGTTGACAAAGTCGTCTCACTTTTTGCTTGTGAGGAAGACTTATACCATGAATCAGTTTGCCCAGTTATATATTCAGGAGATAGTCAGACTTCATGGGATTCCGGTGTTGATTGTTCCAGACCGAAACCCCAAATTCACGTCCAAGTTTTGGAGGAGTCTGCATAAGGCCATGAGCACCAGATTAGATTTAAGTACGGCCTTTCATCCTCAGATCGACGGGCAGTCAGAGCGGACTATAAAAATTCTGGAGGATATGCTCAGGGCCCATGTGTTGGAGTTTCAGTCGGCTTGGAGTAAGTTCTTACCGTTAGTGGAGTTCTCGTATAATAACAACCACCAGTCCACCATTGGTATGGCGCCATTCGAGGCCCTCTACGGAAGAAAGTGTAGGTCGCCATTGTATTGGGATGAGGTTGGGGAGGCCCGATTGATAGGTCCTGAGATCTTACAGCAGACTGTCGACAAAATTTCTTGGATACGGAAGAGGATTGGAGTAGCTCAGAGTCGACAGAAGAGTTATGCTTATTTGAGGCGTCGGGAGTTGGAGTTTAGTGAGGACGACGAGGTATTTTTGAAGATCTTGTCGTTGAAAAGAGTAGTGAGGTTCGGGAAGCGAGGGAAGCTCAACCCTCGGTTTGTGGGATCATTCCCGATTGTCAAGAGGATTGGGAAGACTGCGTACCAGCTCCAGTTGCCTTCGTCGATGGATGCTATCCATGATGTTTTCCATGTCTCGATGCTGAGGAAGGGTATGCACGATCCTTTTCAGGTAGTGCCACAACAAGATATAGAAATTCAGCCGACGCTGTCATACGAGGAGAAGCCAGTGAGGATCTTAGGGTCTGCTGTGAAGGTACTGCCCAACAAGGAGATCTCTTTGGTTAAGGTGTTGTGGGGCAATCATGGTGTGGAAGAAACTACTTGGGAATGGCGTGACGATATGGAGCGACAGTATCCCAACTTATTCGGTACGTAAACTTAGGGGACAAAATTTTTATAAGGTGGGGGAATGTAATAACCCGGAAAATTTTAGATTTTAAATCTAATTTCTGAAATTTTTAATTTAAACTAGGTTGGAGTTTTGAGCAATATTTTAACGGGGAAGTTAAGTCATAAAACTCGGAATCTAGTTTAAGTGATGGTTTTCAAAATTTAAAGTCGGGAATACGAGAATTTAACGAAATACGGGCGGTTAAAACACGTGAGGGTGTTTTGGTAATTTTAATTATTTAAATAAAATAAAATAAAATAAATGTTATAACAACCGAATGGCTTCGGGAGGAAGCCATTCCGCTGTTGTAAACCGAGTGCCCGAGAGGTGTGAAGCTGATAGAAGGAGAGAACTCCAAGCATGCTGCCGACGGACGACGACCGTGCGAAGGGGGTGCCGACGAGCTGAAGGGAAAAGTTGGTCCGGCCTTCCCGCGCTAAAAGATGGAAGGTAAGTGTCCCTTGTTTCAGTTTCTGTCGACCGAGAGTGGAAACTCAGTTGTTCTTGAATTCTCGATGACTAGAGCTCGGTTTTAGGGGTGTTTTAGAACCTAGTGTGTGTTCTGAAGCTAGTGTGTGTGGCTCGGCCCTTCCTGCGACAAAGCCCGAATGAGAAATAGGGAGTTTT
>JAJTVC010001257.1:0-19196 GCA_022433055.1 Begonia peltatifolia | reverse complement strand
CCCCCCCTTCCGTTTTTCAAATCACCCCAAAAACCTTCAATAATCTTTCGACTATTTGTTTGATTCAGCGATAATTCTTCACGTTCACTAACTAGATATGATTTTTTTTTTTAATTTACTTTCGCGTTATTAAAAAAAATTCATACTTAAAGTGTTAAATTGAAATATAATAAGGCAATCAAATTTAAATTTTTTATAACATATCTTTTCTTCATTGTATTTTTTATTTAAAATTATTTTAACAGTTTTTATCTAAATCATTAAAATATGAACAATTTAGTTTATTTTTATTTATTTTAATATTTTTTTATATATTATCAACGACGATAGATTCTCATTCCAGTAGATCAGTTGATTTAGACGATAGATCAACTGATAATGCCGAAATAGATTGGTATACAGACAACACACCTGCATATGGTGACGTATGACCATTTGATCACATAGATGCAAATGAAAAAATAAAAGTGCATTCGACCTCCAAAACTCTATACGATAAGCTTCGAACACGTAATACTTAGAATTCGCACTTCAAAGATATGGAATCCCCATTCAAGCATCATACTAAATAAATTTTAAAACAACGTTGAAATCAAATGAATGAACATCATCAATTTTTAACATAGTTTATTTTATTTCATTTGATTCTTTAGACATTTGATCACGAAAATAAATAATCAATGAAAAAATGATAGATTTTGTTGTACCTTTTGTAGTGGAAATGGGAGATTGAGAATTTATGTGAGCATGCATGCGACGATGCTCGACTGAGTTAAGAGAGAAAGAGACTTTAATATTTTGGGCTAAAATGTTTTCAACTGCAGGCTCCTGTATGCGCAAGCTCACTCAATAGCGCAAGAGCCCGGAATTGAAAATGCTCTCTCGTGCGAGCACTTGTGCCTTAAGTGTGACAACAAGAATTGGTTTATTAATTTACCATAGTTCAAGGGAATTTTGTTATCGATCATAATTTAAGAGCGAATTTATTAATAACCCTATAATTTAATATTTATTTTGATAACTACCTTAATTATAATTTGGACATGAAGCACATGCACATGTAATATAGTGGGTAGTTCTACGATGAATGATCAAATAGTTTTTGGTGTTGTGATTCGAGACTCTGACTAAACATTTTTAAACTAGAACATGTTTTCAGACGCCATTAAAACTTGAGAATAGCTGTTGTAGAGCTTGAAATCCATCTTCCTCAAATGAGGAGCACCATCCATGCTTACTTTCACATAGATTCTTGTGTACGATTTTGCTAGTGGCCACCATACTACATGTGCCTTGTACTACACCGTTAAAAATCTCCTCATTAGCCTAATTTACCCCTCAAGTTATGATAAAAAATAATATTTCAAAACATTGAAGAAAATGCTTACTTAGATTAAGCAATTGCATCCTGGTCGCCATTTGTGGTATGTGAAAGATGCAGAGCTAGAGTTAGTAGTGGAGGAAGTAGATTCCTTAGCCGCTGTCTGAGCCACAGACGCTCTCTTGTCCTTCCTAATCACCAAAGCTGATTGTTTTTCAGACTCATTGTAATGGTTTGAAATTTTAATGATATAATTGTGTATATTTATATATTAAGGATATATAAATATAAATTTTAAAAAGTTATGTTGAAGAAAGGATACGTTAAGAGACGAAATTTGACGATTTGCAAAAATTTAGAAAATATGAAACATGGTCGATCGATCTCCAAGATAGGCGATTGATCACCATTTTGATAAAAAAAAATGATGTTAGGACCCGAGATGGTGCTGATCGATCACCCTTGAGGAGCCGATCAATCGCACCTTCTGAAAATTTTAAAATGCACAAAGCAGAAAGGGTGCTAATCGATCGCCCCTAGTGAGCAATCGATCGCCATTGTTAGAAATAAAAATGTATAAAATATGATTTTTAGATTAAATTTACGATTAATTATAAATATTAGATTGAAACTAATTAATTTGGATTAGATTAAAGTTAATGATGGTTTAGGATTAATTAAATTTGGTTTTATGGTAATTAACTAAGAATTTGAGGGCAAAATGGTCTTTTTCCTAAAATAAGCAGGTTAAAGTGTAATTGACCATGAAAGCACTATTCTAAAAGTGATAAGGTGACACTTTTTTGTGATTTATGTGAGAAGAGAGAAAGAAAATCCAGAAGAGACCGGAGAGAAAAGAGAAAAAAAGAGAGAAATTGAAGGATTTGGCAATTTATCTTTTAGATGAAGTTGTTCAACTTGGTGAGATAAGCATTTTGGTACAAAAATCGATAAATTTGATAGAGAAATACGTGTGAAGTGAATGAACCGACATGCGATAAATAATTCTAAGGGTTAAAATAATTAGTTTATACTTTATTGAATTACTAGGTGAAGATAGTTTACATTTCTGCTTTGGTTTTAGATAGATTTAAAACTTTTAGTGATTCGGTTGATATCAAAAAGGATGAAGTGATAAACTGATATTGTTTTTATGCAAGTTAAATAATAAATTGTGAAAATTATTTATTTCTGATTTTTATTGAATTGTTAAAATGTAAAATTTTGAAAACAATGTTTTGCGTTGAATTAGAAATATTGATTTAAAAATAATTGCATGTGTGAGTATCATTTACTTTATAAACGTTTTAAAGCATACATTTATGAAGAAGGAAATTAGAAGTCTTGGTAACATAAGAATCCAATGGACTGGACTTACTTTTTCATATGTGATGATTATGATTATGAAACTGAGTAGGATATTAATTATATGTTTTTCTTGGGTTGAAAGTCTCTAAACCTTGATAGAAAGCAATGTAAGAGGGGTTCTACAGCCCTACTGGATAAAGCCCGGGAACTTGTAGAGGTGTGTGATGGTCATATAAAGCCAGTTTAGAGCGGATTGCATCTAACTTTGTAATAGCTTCCGCAGAAAACTCTGATGTATATATAGAAATGGAATATAAATATTGTTTGGAGAATTATATAGAAATATCTTAATTTGAGATATCAGGTATTAGAATATGGAGATAGATGGAAATAGAAATGTAACTAGGCAAATTTGATAATCAAGCTGCGTTCCCACCTCGAGAATCCTAATTGTCAAAGGTCGTCGAGTTTGAATCCTGACAGATTTGGTATCAGATCTATACATAATAAGTTTAACTAATTGAGTGGGATAGAAACTATGTTTAGAATACTTCTAATATTGCCTTGGTGGTGAACGTTTATATGATAAATATATGATTTATTGTAGATGGAGAGAGAAGACTACACTAGTAGAATTGATATGCAAGCTGATAATATTGCCGAGATGTGATGGGCTATCATAGCTTTGGCTGACATAGTGAATAAAAATATTGTTCATCAGAGCACTGAAAGAGTTGAGACTGCTGACTCTATGGAGATGAAGTCGTTAGAGAGGTTTGGAAAAGTCAAACAAGTGTTCATGGGAGAAAGCAATCCAATCATAGCTGAAGAATGAATGAAGCAATTGAAAAAAAAGTTTGAAATAATGGGAATACCAAAGAAGTTCAAAATCAAGTTTGCTGTGAATCAACTTGACAATAAGGCTGACAGGTGGTGGGATCAGACGAAGGCATCCCTAGGTGATCAATGTACTTGAGATCAATTTGAGAATGTATTCCTGGAGAGATTCTTTCCCAAGTACGTTCAACAAGGGAAAGCCAAGGACTTCTTGGAATTGGTTCAAAAGGACATAGTGTTCTAGACTATCAGACAAAGTTTGAGGAGTTGGCCAAGTATGAGGTCAGTTTATCCCTAATGAAACTGCAAAGGCCCAAAAGTTTAAACTGGGTTTGAGATCAGGAATTTCCAACAGACTTGTGGCTTTGAAAATCGGGTCTTACCCAGATATGGTGGAAAGGGTCATGTTGATCCAACAAAAATTAGTGGCCAGTAAAGATGAATGGGAAGCCCGAAGGAAAACAAAAAGGAAATAAACAAGAAGTTGCTAGTGGAGAAAATCAACATTTCAAAAAACCCAAATTTACTCCACCTCAATCTCAATCTCAAGATTCATATCAGACTGGATCGGCAAGGAGTGAAGGAGACAGTTCACAAACAACGGATAAGACCTGCTATTATTGTGGGAAGTGGGTCACATCAAGAGGAACTGCAGAAAGTGGAAAGCTGACAACTCTTATGCTCAACAGGGAAGTCAACCAACTCAGTTTCTAACTTTGAGTCCTCCTCCAAATTTTCTGTTCAATCTACCAACCTCATGATAATATGAGGGAAATACTTCACAAGCTACTAACTCACAACAAAAAGTGCTTGCCTTTGGTGTTTTTGGTGAACAGCCAGACAATGTGGTGATTGAAGGTACTTTCTTACTTTACAATTCCAAAGTAAGAATTTTATTTGATTCCAGAGCAACGCATTTATTTGTGTCAGCTTCAGTTGTTTATACTTTAGGGTTAGAAGTTATGGCTTTACCCTATGTTTTGAGTGTGGAATCCCCTTTAGGAGGAAATATTGTTGTAGATAAAATGTGTAAATCCTGTGTTGTGCGGATGAAAGACTATGAGGTAGTGGCTGATCTTATAGTGATGGAACTTGAATGGTTTGATATTATCTTGGGGATAGATTGGTTATTCAAGTACAAACCAATTATGGATTGTTACCGAAAGAAACTAATGGTATGTCTTTCCCAAGGTGAAAGCATTTCATTCTATGGAGAGGGAAATACCACTTCCCTCGAACTTCGTTTGAATTCAATGGATGGATAACTAACTATTTGTTAGAGCTAAATGCTGATAACAAGTTAACTATTGAAGTTGTGAATGAATACATAGATGTTTTTTCAAAAGAATTGTCTGATCTACCTCCAAGAAGGAAGATAAAATTTAATATTTAAGTGTATCCGGGCACTAGTCCGATTTCAGTTTCTCCTCATTGTATGACACCTGTAGAATTGAAAGAATTAAAAGTGTAATTGGAAGAACTGATGGAGAAATGATTTATACGGGCTAGCACATCTCCATGGGGTGCTTCAACATTGTTCCTTAAAAATAAAGATGACACCTTGAGGATGTGCATTAACTATCAAAAATTGAATAGAGTAATGATAACTCTTAAAATAGAGTTATTTTATACTATTTTTATTTAATAAAACTCGTGTGATTTGAGTGACTATAAAAGGAATTAGGTCAAAATAATAAAAATTGCTGTAAATCGTTGTGGCATTAAAAGATTTTAATAAGATTATTATCACTAATTTGAATTTTCTTGTTATCACAATTGGCTACATATTTACTAGTGGATCAGCTTTCTATTTGAATGATCAAGAGAGAAGGAGAAGTGCTGGAGGAATCCCTAAAATTAAGGAATGAAGAAAAAAGTGGGAAAAAATTTTAAAAGGATAAGGAGAGAGAGGTAGCTGGATCCTAAAATCAAGGAAAGAAAAAAATAGGTGACTGACAATTTTAGAAGAATGAGGAAAGAGAAGGTGGACTAAAAAGAATCAAAGAAAAAATCACGGTTTTAGTGAGCTGGGGAGAAGAGAGAGAAAAGAGGGGTTTTGGAATAAAAAGAAACTCTATCCTCTCATTAGCGTGGGCGTTCAGCGCCTCCCTGCCAGGGACTTTTCCAGAGCAGATTCTTCTACAGACGAACATCAAGACCACAATTTTTCTTCTACTCTTTATTTTTCTCTTGATTAATATTTTTATTATAATAATTATAGGCTAAGTTTTTAATCTTGATTAGGAGAAAAAGTACTCGATACGTGTTTTATTTTAGATCTATGAAAGTTGTTATTTTTCCATTGAACAATCTATTATGATGTTTATTGTTTAATTCGAATTGTGTCAACAGACAAATTTAATGTTACATGTTTCTATTGTATCAAAAGGTAGATAGAAATTTTGAGATCATGATTGATTAAATAAATTAAATTGTTGTAAAATAGTTGATATTAATTTGTTTAGCATTGATAACAGGATTCTAAAGAAATTCGGATTAAGTTTTGTCTTTTCAAAAATCGAAACAAATCTTAAAATGAATTTAACTAAGCAATTCGAGAGAACCCTAAAAAATATTAGTTCTTGTTATTCAATGAAAAATGTTATAGTTTTCTGTATCATCAGTAATAATTTGCATGTAACGAGAAAATCAACCATAACCAAGGTTTTCATCATTGTAATCTTCTTAAATTATTTCAATTTTATTTATTCATCATATCTGAGTAATTCTAATTTTATATTATTCTACTGTTCACGCTATTTTTCTTATTATTAAATCTTTATTTTATATAATTTTATAGTAATCAAATTTAGTTAAAAATATCTTCATGGAATCGACTTTTACTTACTCTTTATTACTTTGTTAGTAACATGTGCACTTGCGTTAGGTGTATAAAACCACTAACAAGTAACAATGAAGAACAAGTACCCACTTCCTCAGATTGATGATTTGTTTGATCAGTTAAGAGGCTTATGTTGGTTCTAAAAGATTGACTTGAAATCTAGATACTATCAATTAAGAATTCGAGAAGAAGATCTTTAGAAAACTGCTTTCAACACTCGCTAGGGTCATTACGAGTTCCTGGTAATGTCCTTCGTTTTGACGAATGCACCAGCATCGTTTATAGATCTGATGAACAAAATGTTCATGCAGTATCTAGGCAGTTTCGTGATTGTGTTCATAAATGAAATCTTGGTATATTCCTCTTCAAGGCAGGATCATGAGAAACACCTGCATTGTGTTTTGAGCTTATTCAGACAACACCAGTTGTATGCCAAGCTGAGCAACTGTGAATTCTGGCTGGAATAAGTTAAATTCTTGGGGCATGTGATTTCAAAGAAAGCTAGTGCAATAATACCGAAGCAGTGCAAAATTGAGAGTAGCCCAAGTCAATTTCAGAGATCAGAAGTTTTCTGGATTATATTATAGGCTTTCTCTAAAATTTTGATGTCATTGAATTGGTTAACTAAGAAGAGTGTGAAGTATGAATGGGACGACAAATGTGAAGTAGTTTTTCAGTTGTTGAAAAGAAAGCTAACATCTCCCCCGATTCTCTTAATTCCAGAAAGAGAAAAATGTTATGTGCTTTATTGTGATGCATCATTGAATGGTTTGGGATGCGTTTTGATGCAAAATGATAAAGTCGTTGTCTATGCTTTAAAGCAATTGAAACCACATGAAAGAAATTATCTGGTTCACGATCTAAAGCTTGCTGCAGTAGTATTTGCTTTAAAGCATTTGAGATATTATTTGTATGTCGACACGTTTGAAGTATTTTCAGATCACAAAAGTCTGAAGTACTTATTTACTCAGAAGGACCTGATTCAGAGGCAAAGACGTTGGATGGAATTCTTGCAGGATTATGATTACACATTCCAATACCATCCGGGTAAAGCTAATGTGGTTGCAGATGCTTTGAGCAGAAAATCAAGAGTGATGACAACTAGTATTGGCAACTAGCATTGGCATTAAAGAATATGAAATGTGGCCTAAGGTTGATCATTTCAATTTGCAGTTGAAGGAAGGCAATGAATTGGTATGCCTTCAAAATATCAATGTGAGACCCAACTTGGTGTAAAGAATTATGGAGACAAAAGACAATAGTGCTGAAATAGCCGAGCTGAAAGCAAAGATCGCAACAAGAGAGGTTGAAAATTTTTCTAGAGATATAAATTCAGTAGTAAGATATCAAGGTCGTCTAGTAATTCCCGATGACCAAGAATTGAAGGAGGAGATTTTGAAAGAAAATCATTGCTCAAAATTTGCCATTCACCCTGGAAATAATAAAATGTATCAAAACATGAAGAAACAATATTGGTGAAAGAGAATGAAAGCTGAAATCTCCAAATTTATTTCCAAATGCATGACCTATCAAAGAATTAAAGCAGAGCATAAGAAACCAGCTGGATTGCTCGTTCCATTACCGGTAGCATAATGGAAATGAGAATTTATCACGATAGATTTTGTGAGGGATTACCTAAATCGTCGAAGGGAAATTATACTGTTTGGATAATAGTGGATCGACTTACCAAATCAAGTAACTTTTTACTCATGCGCAGTATTCATTTGATTGATCAGGTCAGTAAATTATACGTGAAAGAAATTGTCAGATTACATGATATGCCTATTTTTATAGTTTCTAACAAGGACTCCAGATTCACTTCGAGGTTTTGGCAAGGATTAAAAAATGCTATGGATACAAAATTAGATCTCAGTGCAGTTTATCACCCACAAACTGATGGTCAATCTGAGAGAACAATCCAAACTTTGAAAGATATGCTACGAGCATGCATAATGGATTTTCAAGGAGTATGGGAAGATCACATACATCTGGTGGAATTTACCTACAACAGTAGGTACCAGACAAGTATCAGTATGACACCATTTGAAGCACTGTATGGGAGACCTTGCAAATCCGTGTTGTGTTGGACAGAGATAAGTGAAACAGTCCTATTAGGACCTGATCTAGTAAAAAAATCAAAGAAAAGATCAAACTCATACAATAATGATTAGAAACTGCACAGAGTCGTCAGAAAAGTTATGCTGATAGACGAAGACGACCACTTGAATTTAATGAGGTGATCACGTGTTTGTCAAAGTAAGATCACATCGAAGTTTAAAAAAATTTAGAAAATGTGGCAAATTATCTCCAAGATGTGTCAGATCTTTTCAGATATTGCAAAGGTAGGTCTAGTGGCTTATAGGATTGCACTACCTTCTCAATTGATAGGTATTTCATATTTCAATGCTAAGGAAATATGAACTTGATCCCTCACATGTTCTAAACTGGACCAAATTGGAACTTCAACTAGATTTTGCAATGTTGGAAGAACCAGTCGCTTTTCTGGATTCACAAGATAAAGTGCTATGTAATAAAGTGATTCTAATTGTTAAAGTCTTATGAAAAAGAAGATGAATCGAAGAAACTATGTGGGAGCTAGAAAGTGAAAATAGAGAAAAATACCCCAAATTTTTTTAAAAAATAAGTTAGAGATAAATTTCGAAATGAAATTTTATTAATGGGGGGAGAATGTAATTGTTTGAAATTTTAAATTACATTTGATCAATGATGTAATTGTGTATATTTATATATGAAGAATATGTAAATATACGTTTTAAAAGTTGTGTTGAAGAAAGGATAAGTTAAGAGACAAAATTTAACGATTTGGAAAAATTTAGAAAATATAAAATCGGGCTGATTGATCACCCCAAGATATGCGACCGATCGCTATTTTAATGGAAAATGATGTTTGGGCCTGAAAGGGTCCCGATCGATCGCCTGTGACGAGCCAATCGATCGCTCTTTCTGAAAATTTTCGAATGCACAAAATAGAAGGGGTGCCTATTGATCGCCCCTGTTGAGCGATCGATCGCCCCTATTAAAAATAAAAATGTATAAAATACAATTTTCACATTAAATTTAGGATTAATTATAAATATTAGATTAAAACTAATTTATTTTAGATTAGATTAAAGTTAATGGTGATTAAGGATTAATTAAACTTGGTTTTATGGTAATAACCAAAGATTTGGGGGAAAAATGGTCTTTTTTCTAAGATAAGTATGGTTAAAGTGTAATTAACCATGAAAGCATTATTCCAAAACTAATAAGGTCGCACTCTTACGTGATTTACGTAGGAAGAGAGAAAGAAAATTCAGAAGAGAGATGAGAGAAAAGAGAATGAGAATGAGAATGAGAAAAAAGAGAAAAAGAATGAGAAATTGAAGGATTTGGCAATTTATCCTTTAGAGGAAGTTGTTCAACTTGGTGAGAGGAGTATTTTAGTACAAAAATCGATAGATTTGGTGGAGAAATTTGTGTGGAGTGAAGGAACAAACATATGGTAAGTAATTCTAACGATTAAAATAGTTACTTTATGCTTTATTGCATTACTAGATGGAAATAGTTTATATTTCTGCCTTGGTTTTCAATAGATTTATAAATTTTAGTGATTTGGTTGAGATTGAAAATGATGAAGTGATAAATTGATATCGTTTTTATGCAAATTAAATAATGAATTGTAAAAACTGTATATTTTTTATTTTTATTGAATTGTTAAAACGTAAAATTTTGAAAACAATGTTTTACGTTGAATTGGAAATATTGATTTAAAAATCATTACATAGGTGAGTGCGTTGTTTTAAACGTACATATCATTTGCTTTATAAACATTTTAAAGCACGCATTTAGGAATGAGGAAGTTAGAAATCTTGGTAACATAAGAACCTAACATGTTGATGTGGTTGAAAGAATCCCACTTTCGTATGCTCGAAATACGACATTTCTGGTAAGCACTATTTATCACGTCCTTCATTCTTATTTTCTGTGACTTTCACGACATATCTTGTAATTATAAAAAATTAGTTTTAGAATATAAATATAAAAGATTTTTACTAATGTAATTTCAATCTCTAAGCATAATCTCAAAAAATAGTTTTTTGTTTTAACAGTTTTTTTTTTTTGTATTTAGAATTTAATTTAAGAGCTTATTTAATTAGCTAACGTTAATATGATCACCTATAATGAAACTATTTTAATTAAATTAAGATAGAAAAAAAAAAGAAATACATTAAAATAATTATTAAGAAAAAAAATTAAATTCATTACTTGATAAGATAATATAAAAATGTAAAAATAGAAAAAAGAAAAGAATTTGATTAAACAACAAAAAATCACTCAACACACAAACAATAGATTTTCTTTTGCTCGCTTTGGGGGATTTTTCCTCGCATTTAGGCTGGTTCTTCGTTATAAACTTAGAACACATATTTAATTTTTTCAGAAGAAACTCTTGGAAGGGAGCCTCATTTTGCTGATGAATGTTAGAGGAACATGGCTAATGCTTGTAAAGTAAGTTAATAGTTCAAAGTTTTTGAACAATTATGATTTGACTATTACGTGAGGTTATGAGTGTGAGATTAGGAACTTGGTGTTTTAACTAATTACGCTAAAAAAATTCTAAATTTGAACTACTGCTTTTACTGCTGCAAAATCGTCCCTTGAACTAAGTTATTTCACACTTGCAGATTGTGTTCCAACGTCATTGATCAAATTAAATCCAGCAAAAACATCACAGGAGCTCCCGCTTACCTCTTCCAGGGGAAGTTTAGAGATTTTAAACACCAACGATCCCAATAATAATATATACTGACCAGGAAAGACAAATCATTCGGGTCGGTGGTCGGTGATAGAAGCATGCCTTTTTTTTTTTTTTCTTTTTTTTTTTTTTTTATTCATCTTCAGGCTTCAGCTAATCTGCTTACTTTTTGTTCTCTCAAAATGGAAGGACGTGCTATTTGGGGGGACGGTACGTGGCTCATTCTAATCCTTTGGATCGTTGGAGGGGAGCCGCTGGATTCAGCGGCAATCATTAAATACTTGGGAGTGAAGCCATGATAGACACCCATACCCGCACGTGTTCCAATCACACTACTAGTCGATCTTGATCCTGGAAGTCAAACCCCCTGTCAAGAACTCCCCCATCAAAAGTCCTCTAATATTTTCAGGTAATTTACAAAGCATACCCTCCCCCCCCACTGCAAGTATTTCTCTCTACTAGTCGACAAAAGGAACGAAGCCCTCTTTCGTGGTTTTCACAAACATCAGGGGCATTCACTTCTCATCATCATCATCATCATCATCATCATCATCTAAAACCTCAACGTCCCCTCTCCTCCACTCTCACTCCTTGTTGAAAGTTTGGGCTGCGAGCAGCATGTGTCCCCTCAAGCAAAAGAATCGGAGCTTAGCACCCGATCGCACCGCCAAATCTTCCAAATCCGTCAACTCCGCCCCCGCCTCCGATTGGATCTCCGAATCAATCTCTGGTGGATCGCTGCACCATGTTGATCTCCTCACCGGGACCAACGGCTGGGCCACCCCTCCCGCTGACCTCTTCTCTCTCCGATCCAAAAATTACTTCACCAAAAGACACAAGTCTCCCTCCGCCGACTACCTACTCTCTCCCGCCGGCATGGACTGGCTCAAATCAAGTACCAAACTCGATAACGTACTTGCCCGTCCTGATAACCGCGTGTCACAGGCGCTACGTAAAGCCCAAACCTTGGGCGGATCTCTCAAGAGCTTCATTTTTGCTGTGAACCTTCAAGTTCCCGGTAAAGATCACTATAGCGCGGTGTTCTATTTCGTTACAGAGGATCCCATCCCCACCGGCTCTCTTCTCAATCGATTCATCAACGGAGATGACTCGTTCAGAAATCAACGGTTTAAGATTGTGAATCGAATTGAGAAAGGGCCGTGGATCGTCAAGAAAGCCGTCGGAAGTTACAGTGCGTGTCTGCTAGGGAAGGCCCTGACCTGCAATTACCATAGAGGATCCAACTTCTTGGAAATCGACGTAGACATCGGCAGTTCGGCCCTGGCCAGCGCGATACTGCACCTGGCATTGGGTTACGTGACGAGCGTGACGATCGATATGGGGTTTCTGGTAGAGGCTCAGGCGGAGGATGAGCTCCCAGAGAGGTTGATCGGTGCGGTCAGGGTCTGCCAGATGGAAATGGCATCGGCAACTGTGTTGGACGGGCCACCTTTAGCGCGTGGATCAGCGAGTGCCAAGGTTAACGACAAGCCTGGAAACGACGAGCGATCCGACTAAAAAGCAATAAAACAGTGGTACCTGGTACAGAGAAATGCGTCTCTTTTTATGATCATGTCGATCAATATTTTAATTTTCTTCTTCAAATTGTATGTCCCGATGGAAAGATGTTCAGGGTTTCCCTTTCTTGGGAGGATCATTCAGAGGTAGATGATGATCGAAACCAAAACCAAGTTTAATAATCACCATTACAGAAGTATTGAGTTTACAACATATTCTGGGCTCTTCTTTCCGCTTTTATTAGGCTCTTAGGCTGGCTAAACAATGGTTTGCGTGGACATTCTTCATTTGTTGTCGTTTATGTGTGCTTATCGTTATGCCGATTATCATAGATGGAAGGAATACAGAAAGAAGATCCATGTCTGTAAATTCACCTTTTGAGAGCATTGCCCGCTCTCTCTGTGTTTAGATGAAATCAGTGAAGAACATCAGTGGAGCATAATCTGAAAATGGTCATTGATGTTCAATTATGCAGTTCCCACAGATTGTTTTTTGTACTATTTAAACAATGATTCGAAATAAGACTCATCTGTAGGTACCGCAGGTCGACAGGAAGCTCGTTTATTTTGCTACAACTACTACGTAATTTACCAAGATTGTCATCGATTTAATTTGAAAGGAAGTTTTGTAGTCACGACGACTTAATATGAAGATTGTGTGCAGTGTAATGCTTGCATTGGATTGAGTTTTGAGGTACGAATTGAATTTTCTCAGACATTAACAACTGAGCAAGACGCTCTAACTTGTCCTTGATCCCCCGTTTTCACTCCAATACTCGCAAGTTTTGAGAAGGAAACTGCCCAGCTCTGAAAGAAACTAGCTTGATCATTTGCAAATTTCTCAACTACAGGCCTAGTTCTTCCCTCGTTAAACAGAACAGAATCCGACTGGAAGAGCCCTCTGTGAGCCAAAAGGTTCTTGTAGTACTGGTTGTCGAAAAGAGACCATGTTTCTGGGTCGTTATGGACAGTAGTGGAAGCACTAGCACTAGCTGGGCATTCCTTTGACAGCTCGGTTGCGTAAAGTCTGTCCAAGGATGTGTCCACCAGGGTCAGGTTTCCGCCCGAGTCTTGTTTGAAACGATCACTGAATGCACCGCAATGAGCTGTTCCGATTGTGTGAGCTCCTGCACCAACGAGATTATACATCTTCTTCAACATCTTCTTTCAAACGAAGTCTCATAAAAGAAAGATGGACATGTATTTGTACCCGATAGAGTGACGAGATCATCCAAAGATAAACCTTTAGAAGAAAATAACGTTAGCATTTCATCCACCGTAAAACCTGTGTCCACCATGTTGGGCCTAACATTTGAAGCTGATGACACAACCCCATCTCTTCTGCCTGTTGGTATTTGAACTGCAGGGCCACCGACCTGTTTTCCACTCTTAAAAGATAATTTCAAATGAAGGAAATTTAAACCAGTCGTGGAAATATCATACAATTTCAACGGCGTCTCTCGCAGCCAGTGCAACAATGTCAGCACAAGAAACGACTCCTGGGCAGAAAATCTCAAGCCATCTCTTAGCAGAATCAATGACTGCAAACCCTCCGAGCGATTTGTTCCCCGGATCGTTTTTCTCCGCGTCTCTTCCTTCTATCAGTACAGACGCGTCGCAGCCCTGTATTTCTAAACAACATTAATAATTCCACCGTCTGGAAGCAGTTTCCTGTTCCATTGCTTGGAAGAAGCTGAAATTTTGATGCTCTAATTTTTGTTATCTTGTCTGGTCAAAACGATTACATTTGCAGCCATTCCTCGGAGTTCTTAAGAAGCAAACCGAAAGTGGAAGGAACACATGAACGCGAGGTAAATGAAATCTAGGAAACAGTCAAACGTACCTGTCACACTCGTTAAAAACTATAACTTGCCAAACGACGAATAGTTTCAAACACTATTTAGTAGATTCAAGAATGAAGCGATGAAAACAAATTGAGATTATATTGCTATGTCAACCTCTTCTACCTTAACTGTTTCGGGGGTCAAGGAAAAGCTGCATGTAAATGAAAAAACAGAAAAAACACAAACGCACCTCGACCAAGCAGTCATGGAAAAGCAGGCGGAGGAGCTTTCCAGGAATAGTGGGGTCTGAAGAAGAAGCTGATCTTACTGTGTTTTGCACGATGAACTCAGCTGCCGGGCAAGAAACAGCATAGAAGTTGAAAGACAATGAGGCAGAAGTGGGATAAACTGCAAAACAGAAAAGAAGAAGAAGAAGAAGAAGAAGAAAAAGAATATTGCAAAGAATAGACGCAGTAGAAGATGCTGCTAGCTTTATCTCCATGGGTACTTTTAGACACTTGAGCGTGTAATCAAGGCTGAATGCCACCTTTTTATTGCTTCCTTGAAACTGAAAAATCTCAAAAGAGAGAGAAGGAGAAAGGCAGAGAAGACCGAGTTGGTTTAAAAACACCATTAAATTGGTTTGGTGATGTCAGAAGGTAGATGGGTTTCAGTCATACATTTCCAGTGCAGGAGCCTTTGTAAGAAAATGGCTAAACCTAAATGCAAGCATTTAAAGGGCCACTCTCCCAACCTCCCCACCATTGCCGCTTAAATGGGTGGTGCAGATGCCCGAAAAGCTTGCCAGTTGAATCTATACATTGGACTCCAGTTATTTTCCTCAAAGGGACAAACAAAGTTACTACAAACGCTGGCTTTTTCCAATCATCACATGGATAAATTCACACTGTAAACTCATTGAAGTGTAGATCTCAGAGATGTAGACTGCAAATGAAGATAAATCATGATATTGGGTTTTGATTTGGTTAAAAGACGTGACTGTTTGCCAACTTAGAGAGACGTTATGGGACATAGATATACAAAAGTGAAGCTCTTCAAAACCTGCAAGTCACGGGGAAAGATGATCAGCGGGACAGTTCAAGTTACATGGTTATAAAGCTAATTTGAAGTACGTTTCCACTTCTGTAGTCAAGTTCATTCCCATAACGAGGCTATCTAAAAAAGAAGAACAAAAAAAAAAAAAAAAAAAAAAAAAAAAAACATAACATTTAGCAAACGCAATGTATCTTGTTTGTGGAGGCTTCCACTCAGCTTCTCCAAATGGACAATTATTGGATTTTGATTTTATCCACAGTTCCCTGTTTCAACATTATTGATCTGCAGTCACTTCATCACAAGTCGTCCTCAGTCATAAACACGAGTCATAAGCTCCTCTGCACAAGACCAAGCGAGGATAATATCACGAGTCATGACCACAACAGAGCGAACAGCTTTGCTACAAGCCTCTTAAACATGCTTTGAATTCTGGACAAAAGACTCGAAAGAAAGAGGAAAGTGGGTGGCAATAGTTGTACAGTTTTCTTTGGGGTGACCCTACTACCCAATTCGTAAATCTGCATGGAAGCATTGGTTAGGTGAAGAATGGAGGCGTGCATCGAAATTGAAGAGGGGGCAGGTGAATCGCTTACGCTAAGTCAACCACCCGGGTTTACTTAATATAAATGCTCAAATCAATATGGCTGGTTTCCCAACCGATCTAGTAATCTACGGTGCAATGCGCATTGTACCCCAACCAACACGTGATCATTCGAAACACCAGAATCAGATAAGTAAGAATGGGGCATATCTTAGATACTCGCCTTGTGTGTGAAAGACACTTGACTGTCATCATGTGTCCATTGTGATTTTAGCAGAAGATTGAAACTTGAGTCATACAATTACGAGTTGAATTAATGAAACTTGGAGGATTGAAACTTGATGATGTGTTGGAAGCTTTAATTGTGTATCTTTTTTGTTTTGTTAGTTACAAGACCAACGGGTCCAAGTACCCCGTACCTTGGATGCTAATTAAATAAATATTCAATTTATTTATTTCTAAAATTATTTTGGGAAATTCATAGAATGATATAGACATCGTGTTTCTTTCTCAGTTCGATTTGATTAATTTCTATGATCCCATTCCCTAATCTTTGTACTACCACCACCTTACCAACGTTGAACAATAAAATTAATTATTAGTAATTTAATCAATATTAATAATTGCTCAATTCTACACTCGTCCACGTGGCCGTGTCTCAATGCCTGAGTCAACTTGACCCGTTGCTTCTATCTCCCTCCCCTCCCCTCCCCTCCCCCGTTGATCGCGTTCGCCGCTCTGCAAACCTACACGCTCATTAACTTCTTCTTCCTCTCTCTTTCTGCTCCTTCCCTGCCTCTACCAAGATGGTATTACTTTCTTCTTCTATCTTTCTGCCTCCTTACCCCTTCTGTACTGCGAATTTTATCCCAAATTTACGGTTTCCTTCTACTGCTTGTAACACTCTTCAAACTTGATAGGGAGGTACCTGTGCTTGTTTTTTACGCAACTTGATTGGATTCTGAAATTTCGTATTAATCTATTCGTCCTATGCTAACTTTACTGGAAGACTCTTTAATCTGTTAGATTTTCACTCTTCGAGAGTTAACCATCGACATTCATATTTCTAGTTGCCCTAGTTTGGCGAGTATAATGGGGGAAAAAAAAAAAAAAGAAAGATGGCATCTTGCTCAGCTTTTGGCTGTTCTTATCTAATTAAAAACAATCTTCTTATCCTGTTGGAAGCTGTAGTTGTAGACTATTCTTGTTCACTGTTTCACTTATTATGATCGTCCTCTTCTACAGGCTAACCGACATACCATTATTCTGATGCAAACTTCTCAAAGCCGAGCAACTAGGACATTCATGGATTATGATTCAATAAGTCAAGCTATGGATGGTATGAAGTTTCATTGTTATGTAATTATCGTCATCTATCATGGCTCATTTTTTCCAGACTCTCACTCCCAATTTTTTATTAGAGTTTCGTTCATTTAACAGTTTTTTTGCGATTAGATTATAAAATGGCTGGTTTTTATTTTCCTAAGATGATGATATTGCTGCATTTTGCTAGTTTTGAGAATGGTTTGTGAAGAATTATGGTCAAGTTTGTGATGGACCGTAACAAATCAAGAAGCATGTACCTTATTTGTATATTATTTACTGCTAGTTCATTGCTAGAGGAAGTCCAGAAGAAATTTCCTGCTCTTTTCCATTCACGCTGTCTCTTAAGATCTTTGGTGACAATTGTTCGGATTATGCACTCTCAACATGGTTATGCACTCTCAATATGGTTTGGATGCTGTTGCTCTTGGTTGTGAACAGGTATATGTGGCCTTTACGAAAGGAAGCTCAAAGAATTAAATCCAGCTAACCGAAACATCACTTACGACATTGAAGATCTCTACAATTTCATTGACGGCCTCACTGACTTGAGTGCATTAGTGTCTGTATCTTTCTCACTCTCCAATCTTTTGTTCCCTGATGTATATGCATCTATTAGAGTCCTTAATATTTTTTGGGATTATAGTAGCCATGATAAAGATACAGTGTGTTCTCTTTCACTGCCATTGTTACAGACTGACACATTTGAAATATTTTCTACACACAGAGATTCATGTTAGCTCATTTACAATTCAGTTTTGATGACATCCTGATTTCACCTTCAGTTTATTTCCTCAGGAGCTGATAATCTTATTCTTCAGGAAAATAATGTTCTTTGTTTTCATTGCGCAGTTATGATCATTCAATTCAAGCTTATTTACCATATGACCGCCAATGGATCAAACAGAGAACATTTCAACATCTGAGGAAACTGGCACATTGAATCAAGTCAGCTGGCTGCCACTGCCTATGTTGTGACTTCTTTCTAGGCAGATACAAGGTGGTAAAAATGCACCCGTTATATTGAATGGAAATCGAGCATCAATGTGCAGTGGCATGTACTCTTTCTCTGTGCAAGATGCTTGGTTAGTAAAGTTAGTTTTTATTTGGTAATATAGTGTAGTAAACAGGTTCTTTACAAAGCTGGACCCTGATATTAGACTGTAATTTCGTCGTACACTTCTTTCCCGGCCAGTGAGGTATTTCGCTTGACAAAGCCTGATCGATTACTCATGAAACAATTACCGAGTACAGACCGGGCACACATTTAATGTCGTAACAAAAGATAAGTTGGATGTTCAAACTAGTACTTTTCATTATTTTGATTTCGTGCAATGGCGCATTAGTAGGATGGTTGAAGGCTTCATGAGTGAATGTTTCTTACTTTATTGTGCTTGTAGATCTAAATAATGCTTTGATTCAAATCATATTTTCCTGCACCATCTCCTTCCAAAATTACCCCTCGTCACCAAGTACAAACTGCTACGAGACTGCATTAGGAGTCCACAAAAAAAAAAAAAAAAAAAGAGCTTAGCCAGGCCTTGACAGAGGGCGGATAGAGCACATTGGGTACTGGAATCTCACTAGCTACTTGCTGGTCTTCCACTCGCCCAAATCCTGCGACTACAACCAATAAACCTCTAAAATCTTGCACACCTAGTTATAAATGACCTGCATATTTATCTTCGTATGACATGACGATTGGGTCAGGTGCTCCTCCATTACTCCCCGAGTATATTTCTTCGCCTAACTAAGACGAGCATTAATGTTAAATGGAGTCGCAAGTCCTAAAGCTGGTGGAATGGATTTCATATTGGACATAAAACAAATGAAAACACAATGACTGTGAGTTGTCCGTGTACAGTGCACTGGAATGTTTGCACGTTGGGTGCATGTTGCGCAGAGATAGAA
>JAJTVC010001239.1:0-13583 GCA_022433055.1 Begonia peltatifolia | reverse complement strand
CATCTTCAACGATGCAAAACCTCGTGCCTAAGAAATGTTGCAGCCGGCCGAGATCCTTCACTATAAATTTTAATCGAAGAGAAGAAACAAAGCTTGAAGTTGAGTTAGTGATGCACGCCAAACCTCGCTAAGGTTGCATTTTACCCACAAAACAAAATTGGTTAAAACAAAGAGCTTGGCTAGGTCGAGAAAGCAGCAAAATGAATAGAGAAGATGAATGAATAAATAAAGTTCAAATGCGATGAAGGCAAAATATCAAGGCAAAATATGAAACGAAAATGAAGTTATAGAAATAAACTCGAATGCTGACCGATGAGCAAACATTAGAGCTTTCAGCAAACAACCTTCCATAGAAGATTCACAGCAATGGGGGACCAGTTAATGGCCACTTCCTCTTGCCACTAACTTTTCAGGAGTTGAGAGATAAGTCGAACAACCACTCACAAGCAACCTTGCTCTTGTGATCTTGGTTAGAGGCGTGCTCCTCTCGGTTTCACTAAACAGAGGATCACCTAGAAGCTTCTCCTTCTTCACTTTTCTTCTTCAACAAAAGGGGCTATTTTCATTCAATCAAACTCAATATTTACAATCACCAATAACCATGTATTTATAGACCCGAGGCTCACCAGCAATATCGTCAGCACCTACACCATAGAACACACAACATAAACCTAACACTCAGTAAGTAGTAGAATATGAAAGTAAAAGCCGACAATGCAATCCTATCACATGCAGTCTCTACACTCACATTCATGTTGTCACATTTGTGACGCGTAGTGTAACTGCCCCAGGGTAAGGAGGAACCTAACTCCACCCTATACCCTGACACGTCGCCACCGTCCCGAACTGCCTAGCAACGAGGCCTACAAGCTACACACATCCATCACCACACAGCAACCACATCAGGGTGAGGGTGTACATCGCGCCACACTACACCCTGACACATCGCCCCTGTCATAGCCTCCCCAGCACAGGGCCACAGTTGCCACACATACACGTTTCGCGACAGCCTAGCAGGCTCACTCCTCTAGCGGAATCCGGGCCTGGTGTTGCACCGGCCCATGCACTAGTAAGATACGCGATACCACTGCCCATCACCCTCACCCTCACCGTCAACACAAATTCACGCCGCGTGACGGCCCAGCCGGCCCACTCCTCGAGCGAAATCCGCTATTGGTTACACACCGGTCCACACACTAGTAGGATCCACCGTACCACTGCCACGCGTCTCACCACTTACTCAAAATATGCTCAAAAACATTTTTGTTTCCTTTTTAAAAATGATGCATGTCAAACAATAAGCACGTACACCACAATCAATCATACAAATTCTAAAGTTCTACGGTGTAGTCCCACTTGGGCAAAACACACGCATGCACTACTTACCTGGTGTCCTAAGCTCACTCGATGCACAGCTTCGCCAAAAAGTGTCTCAACCTAAAACACAAACAATCACTCATCAATCTTTGGTTCAAAATTCACCAAATAAGCTAAAAAAATAATATTCCTTAACTAAACCCATGATATTCAAACTAAAACGGGTCACTAATTTGGTTCGGCCAAAAATCAGCCTAAAGTTCAGATGCGCATAACATTTGCGTCTGTTATTGAAATCGAACGATTCAAGTTGCGAAACATTCCCTTAGAAACCTAGTTTAATATACTAAGATGGATTTTAAAACGATAAGCCGCAGCTAGGTGGAAAACCTCGAAACCGAATCTGCCCCTTTTTATTCAATTTCACATTTTTGTTTTTCTTTATCCAAAACTCACCCAAAATTGGCTTTACGTATCAAAAATAGTCATGCCACTATCACACATTGTAATTCTAAGAAAAACGCTCATTAATTTGACTTGGACCAAAATCCGACATAAACTTTCAACGCGCATAACTTTTGCGTCGGATATCGGAATCGAACGATTCTAGTGGCCATACGTTCCTCTAACCACCTATTTTAACCCACTAAAACAAAATTTAAAACAATTAATCGTACCCCCGTCAAAGTCCCCAAAAACAGAACTGTTTTTATACGGAAAAAAATCCAAAATCTCAACTTCGATCCAATTTCACTAATTTTCTTCACTGAACAATGAAATTTCAACTTATTAAGCATAATCCAACCGGAAATCAGAAATTCACGCACAAAATCTGAATTTTGGCTCAACCTTTCCACCTCGGTTCCTCTCCCTCTCACCGGACACCTACTGTCCATCCATTAACACACACATTCACCCTCCGAATCCACTCAAAGATTGCAGCCAAATTCACAGAAATGGAGGGAAGCCGAACATTAATCTCGGCCAAACAGGACAGGACAGCAGAAGCAAAGAGAGACTTACAGGGTGGTGTCGCTCTGCACTCGGGTGGGGGAATAGAAGAAGACTGAAATCAGGGCACTCGACTGGCGGCAATAGAACCGAATGGGGGCTCTTCCTCGCGGTCGTAGGCAGAACACACTAGGGCTCTCACTTCGGGAGTTCAAGCTACTGAAACTGAATGACCTTGGTTCATCGGAGAAGCAATACTTGGCTGTGGTTTTGCTCACAAACTCGCGCTTGTTGTCCACCGATCAAAGACCAAAATCGAGCTCTCGATCGCCCTCTCTCGCGCGTTCCCTTCTCGGCGTTCGCTCTCGGCTTTGGTGAAAAAGAACCGAACACTGAACGGCTTCCTCGCGAAGCCGTTCAGTTGTAAAATTTTAATTTTATAAAATAATTTAAATAATGAAATTACCAAAATGCCCATACGTGTGTTAACCGCTTGAAATTTCGTTAAACTCGCGCCCTTCCGACTTTAAAATTTTGAAAACCATCACAAAACTAGACTCCGGGTTTTATAATTTAATTTACCCGTTAAAATATTTCTCGAAACTCCAACCGAGATTAATTAAAATTTCAGAAATTAGATTTAAAAATTTGCAATTTTTTCGGGTTATTACATCCCCCCACCTTATAAGAATTTTGTCCCCAAAATTTACATACCGAATAAGTTGGGATACTGACGCTCCATGTCTTCACGCCGCTCCCAAGTAGTCTCTTCCACAGCATGATTGCGCCACAACACTTTGACCAAAGACATCTCCTTGTTGCGCAGCATCTTCACAGCTGATCCTAAAATTCTCACTGGCTTCTCCTCATACGACAGCGTCAGTTGGATCTCTATATTCTGTTGTGGCACTACCTGAGAGGGATCACGCATACACTTCCTCAGCATCGAGACATGGAAAACATCATGGATGACTTCCATCGACAAAGGCAACTGAAGCTGGTACGCAGTTCTCCCAATCCGCTGGACAATCGGGAATGGTCCACAAACCGAGGGTCGAGCTTCCCGCGCTTTTTGAACCTCACCACTCCCTTGAACGGCGAGACCTTCAGAAATACCTCGTCGTCCTCCCTAAACTCCAACTCTCAACGCCTCTGATCAACATAACTTTTCTGTGGACTCTGAGCCGCTTCAATCCTTTTCTGTATCACAGAAATTTTGTCGACAGTCTGCTGTAAAATCTCAGGACCTATCAGCCGGGCCTCCCCAACCTCATCCCAATACAATGGCGACCTGCACTTCCTTCCGTAGAGGGCCTCGTACGGCGCCATACCAATGGTGGACTATTAGCTGTTATTATACGAGAATTCCACTAAAGGTAAGAACTTACTCCACGCCGCCTGAAACTCCAACACACAGGCCCTGAGCATATCCTCCAGAATCTGTATAGTCCGCTCTGACTGCCCTGAGCATATCCTCCAGAGTCTGAGGATGAATGGCTGTACTGAAATCTAACCTGGTGCCCATAGCCTTATGCAGACTCCTCCAAAACTTGGACGTGAACCTGTGGTCTGGGTCTGAAACAATCGACACCAGAATCCCACGAAGTCTGACTATCTCCTGAATATACAACTGGGCAAACTGATCCATGGTATAGGTCATCCTCACAGGCAAAAAGTGAGACGACTTCGTTAACCTGTCTACAATCACCCAGATAGCATCATGGCCCTTATCAGTTCTCGGCAGCCCGACCACAAAATTCATAGTGATCCGCTCCCACTTCCACTCCGGTATTGGCAATGGTTGGAGCATCCCAGACGGTCGTTGATGTTCCGCCTTCACCTGCTGGCAAACTACGCAAGTCTCAACATAGTCAGGCACTGCTCACTTCATGTTAGGCCACCAATAGTTCTACTTTAAATCCTTGTACATCTTAGTGCTTCCGGGATGCACAGAGAAAGAAGATGAATGGGCCTCTAATAATATATCCTTCCTCAGCTCCTCATCCTTCGCGACGTACCACCTATTTAGAAATTTCATAATCCCGCCCTCTGAATAGCTGAAACCCGAATTGGGGCTGGCCTCCATACTCGCCTTCAGCTTGCTACACTCCGAGTCAGTCTTCTGGGCCTGCCTGATCCTGTCCAGAATAGTCGGCCTCAACTACAAGGCCGAAAGAATAGCTGCCAGATCAGAAACTACCTCTAGGCCAAAACTCTGCATCTCTGTTATCAACTCAACAAGCTCTATGGAAGTCATGGCAGAAGTCAAAGCTGTCACCCGACTCAAGGCGTCTGCCACCACGTTTGCCTTTCCCAGGTGGTACTTGATCTCCACATCATAATCCTTGACTAGCTCGAGCCACCTCTTCTGTCTCAAATTCAGCTCCTTCTGTGTGAAAATGTATCTCAAGCTCTGATGGTCTGAGTAAATCTTGCACTCCTGCCTATAAAGGTAATGCGTCCAAATCTTAAGTGCAAATACAACAGCCACCAGCTCCAAATCGTGAGTGGGATAATTCTGCTCGTAAGCCTTCAACTGTCTAGAGGCATAGACAATGACTCTCCTTCCCTGCATCAAAACACAGCCCAAACCAATCCTGGAGGCATCATAATAAATGCAGAACTTCTTTCATCCCACGAGCAGCGTCAGTATAAGAGCCGTAGTCAACCTCTACTTCAATGTCTGGAAGCTGTCCTCATACCTGTCGGTCCATTCATACTTTGCATTCTTTCTGGTCAACCGGGTCAAGGGGGCCGAGATCTTAGAGAACCCCTCCATGAATCTCCGATAATATCCAGCCAACTCTAGAAAACTGCGTATCTCGCTAGCACTAGTGGCCGCGGCCACTCCTTTACGGCCTGAACTTTCACCAGATCTACCGAAATACCCTCAAAGGAAATAACATGCCCCAAGAAGTGAATCCTGTTCAACCAAAACTCGCACTTCGAGAACTTAGCGTACAACTGATGCTGGCTTAGGATAGTCAATACGATCCTTAAGTGCTCCCTGTGCTCCTCACTCTGCGAATAAATCAGGATGTCATCGATAAACACGATCACAAACTTGTCCAGGTACTCCCTGAACACTCGGTGTATCGGATCCATAAATGCTGCAGGGTCATTGGTCAACCTGAAGGACATAACCAGGAACTCAAAATGCCCGTACCTCGTCCTGAAGGCCGTCTTAGGTACATCCTCTCCCTTTACCTTCAATTGATGATAGCCAGACCTTAGGTCGATCTTAGAAAACACTCAGACACCCTGTAGCTGATCAAACAAATCGTCAATCCTCGGCAATGGATACTTGTTCTTCACCGTCGTAGCTCCCGATAGTCAACACACATTCGTAGGGATCTGTCCTTCTTATTGACGA
Organism: Begonia peltatifolia; assembly: GCA_022433055.1. Lineage (NCBI taxonomy): Eukaryota > Viridiplantae > Streptophyta > Magnoliopsida > Cucurbitales > Begoniaceae > Begonia > Begonia peltatifolia. The sequence goes on along the minus strand of JAJTVC010001239.1, from coordinate 7,942 downwards.
ATAGAACTGGCGCGCCCCAAGGTGAAAAACTAGGGCATATAAAGCTCTTATCCGTCAGCTCCTCTAACTGAGTCTTCAGCTCCTTAAGTTTAGTAGGTGCTAACCTGTAAGGGTTCTTGCACACCGGCTTGGCACCTGGGAAAACATCTATCTCGAATTCAATCTCCCTGTCAGGGGGCAATCCTTGAAGATCATCACGAAACACCTCCGAGAACTCCTGTACAACAAGAATAACCTGTATCCGAGTATCAACCTGTGACCGCACATCCCCGACACTTGCCAAAAACCCCTGGCAACCCTTGCCCAACAACCGTGGAGTCTGACGAGAAAAGATAGCAGAAATCCTGGCAAGACCTTTACCTGCTTTAGATGTGTAGCTTTCCCCGCCCGGGGGCCGAAAATGAACCTCTCTGGTCCTGCAATCAATCTTCGCATGATGTCTGAACAGCCAGTCCATCCCAGGATCACCTCATAACCGCTCATATGCAGTATGACTAGCTCGGCATAGAACTACTTCTTTCCCACTGTCACCACATTGCCTCGCACCACCTGTTCTGAATACAAATGTTCCTCTGATGGCAAGGTCACATCATAATGTCGCTCGGCGGGACTGAACTCCAAGTTTGCCTTAAAAACAAAACCCATCGACACAAACGAGTGCGTAGCGCCCGTATCAATCAAGGTATAAGCTGCCACATCAGAAACAAAAATGTTACCTGCAATCACTGATGGCTGGGCAACATCATCTGGCTCAGAAAGGGCAAAGACCCTCGGTGTAACTCTAGCTGACGTCTTGCTCGCAGCTGGGCATCTGTTAGCAAAGTGTCCCACATCATTACAATTGAAGTAGCTGTTCTGACGCAACTTCTGGCACTCCCTAGCCATGTGGCCCACCTCACCACAGTGATAACACCGCACAGGGCCCACTCTACACTCGCCCGGGTGGCTTTTATAACACTTCGGGCACACTGGAAACTGTCCCGACCCCTGCGGCCTCTTAGTGCTCCCCTGGCTGCTGGAACTGCCACTAGGCCTCTTCAGGCCTTTCTGCATGGACGCATCCCCGATCGACTGTGGTAGCGACTCTCTGAATGATCTCTGAGGCTGCTCCTTGGGTACCGCCCTATAATTAGGAAGCTTTGCCTGAGCCTCCTCAATGTCAAGGGCCTTCGCTACCACCTCCTTGTATGGCATGCCTTGGGTCCCCGCAATCCACGTGCCCATATAGATATCCGGCTTTAGGCCCTGCACAAATTGATGTACCTTATTCTCATCAAGGCTGACCAAATGCCCTGCAAACCACGACAAGGCCACAAACTGTCGTACATACTCAGCTACAGAGTCGGTTTGCCTCAACTGCGCAAACTTCACCCTCTTTTGTGTCCTGACAGAATGGCTGAAATACTTACCAAAAAACACCAACCTGAACTCCTCCCAGGTCATGGTCTCCACATCTCTTGTGGCCACTACAGTATCCCACCAATGATTTGCATCCTTGCCCAGATAGAATGGCGCACTAGAAAACTTGTCCTGCTCCTCTACCTTGGCAAAACTCATCATCCTCTCCATGCTCCGTATCCACTCCTCAGCACTGAGAGGATCCGGAGATGACCTGTCAAAAGTCAGGGGTCTAAGTCTATGAAGTCCATTACCCCCTCTGTCAGATGAACCCTGGCGCTAGACTAACTCGGGTCGTCCCTGCTCATAAATCTCTCCAACTACTGAGACTGACGATGGACTAACTCGGTAAGCTGCCTGACGGTATCATCCATATCGGCCACAGCTCTAGGCGCCTCTCGTCGTGGTCGACCTATACCTCTGCCTCTCGCCTCTCATGACATTTTTTACCTTTACATATACAAAACTCACATTAGTGCTACAATAAATTTAAATCTAAATTCTTACAGTTGGTGGAGTGCTCCCGTGCAGCGGCTGGCGGTGTTAGGTAATCCTCTGAACGACGTCGACCCGTGGCTCTGATACCATAACTGTAACACCCCGAGAACCCACCCGATCCCAGTGCGCTATAATACGTCTACTTATACACACTGAAAACTTGACACAACTCACTCAATTTAATACCACTTCCGTTTTTCAAATCATCTTCAAAAGAACATTTGTGAATATGAAAAATTTTGGACTCGATTCGAAAAAAACCCACGCCCCGAAGAGGGAACACGAAATCCTTAATATAAAAATATGCAGCGAAAAAGAAAACAATATAAAATAGTTTTAAAAATAAACCGACAAGACTCGAAATCCTAGGATGGAGTCCAACACACCCCTCGAACCACACAAATTCGGGGCTGTGCACTCAAGTCCCCCACTTCGACGCCCAACGCGTACCCTCGCAGCGTGCGTGCTAACTTAACATCATCTTGTCACGCGCACACTCACAGCGCCACGTGCCCTACACACCCTGCCTCTGTACCACACGTCCGTACGCATGCCCTCATTCAACACCGCACGACCCGTGAGCACTCGCAGGGCAGCGTGTCCCTCGCACCTGTGACCACGCCGCACTTCCGCCCCACTCCACACTTCTCTAACACTCACTGTACACATCCCGACCTATTCCACACCCTCTCGACTCCCAACCTCTCTCCCAAAATTTTGGCAGGGTAACGCCTAAAACTGGCTATTCCAAAAATTTAAAACCTTGCACACAGTTCGCCAGTAAACTAGAAACATCTATCCATCAACCATTTAGAGAAAACTCCATAAGCAGATCAAAATTTAAAACGAGAAATCCATCAACTACAAATGAAGAAAATCCACAATACAGAGCATTTCCAAGCTCCTACATGCAAAGTATACCCGTATGTCGTCAAAATCACATGCACTCCATAAACACCTATACAACCGACGCCTATATAACTCATCTCATCAATTGTACATCAATACTGCAAAAGAAGATATCCCCAAAAGAATCAAGCCACCACCTACCATCCCCACGGATCGGGTTGCTCTAACAAAATGCGCCATCCGGTGCTCGGTCGCACGCCGCCAACCGTTCTATGCCTAAGGACTACGCTGTCGAGGCTCACAGGCAATATCGTCAGCACCTACACTATAGAACAGACAACATAAACCTAACGCTCAGTAAGTAGTAGAATATGAAAGTAAAAGCCGACAATGCAATTCTATCACATGCAGTCTCTACACTCACACTCATGTTGTCACATCTGTGACGTGTAGTGTAACCATACCAGGGTAAGGAGGAAACTAACACCACCCTACACCCTGACACGTCGCCACTGTACCGGACTCCTCAGCAACGAGGCCCACAAGCTACACACACACATCACCACACAGCAACCACATCAGGGTGAGGGTGTACCTTGCGCCACTCTACACCTTGACACGTCGCTCCCGTCTCAGCCTCCACAGCACAGGGCGACAGTTGCAACACACACGTTTCGCGACAGCCCAGTTGGCCCACTCCTCGAGTGAAATCCGTGACTGGTGTTGCACCGGCCCACACACTAGTAGGATCCGTGGTACCACTGCCCATCACCCTCACCGTCAACATATTCACGTCGCGTGACGGCCCAGCCAGCCCACTCCTCGAGCGAATTCCGCGATTGGGTACGCAGTAGCCCACACACTAGCAGGATCCGCGGTACCACCGCCACGCGTCTCGCCACTTACTCAAAATAAACTCAAAATCATTTTCTTTCCCATTTTAAAAATGATGCATGTCAAACAATACGCACGCACACCACAATTTATCACATAAATTCTAAAGTTCTACGTGTAGGCCCACTTGGGCAAAACACATGCATGCACTACTTACCTGGCGTACTAAGCTCACTCGACACACAGCTTCGCTAAAAAGTGTCTCAACCTAAAACACAAACAATCACTCATCAATCTTCGCTTAAAAATTCACCAAATAAGTAAAAAAAATAACTTTCATTAACTAAACCCATGATATTCCAACTAAAACGGGTCACCAATTTAGTTCGGCCGAAAACCAGCCAAAAGTTCAGACGCGCATAACTTTTGCGTCAGTTAACGAAATCGAATGATTCAAGTGGCTAAATGTTTCCTTAGAAACTTAGTTTAACATACTAAGACGGATTTTAAAACGATAAGCCGCAGCTAGGTGGAAAACCCCAAAACCAAATCTACCCCTTTTTATTCAATTTCCCATTTTTGTTTTTCTTTAGCCAAAACTCACTCAAAATTTGCTTTACGAATGAAAAACAGCCATGCCACTATCACACGTCGCAATTCTACGAAAAATGCTAACTAATTTGACTTGGACCAAAATCCGACATAAACTTCCGATGCGCATAACTTTTGCATCGGATATCGGAATCGAACGATTCCAGCGGCCATACGTTCCTCTAACCCTTTATTTTAACCCATTAAAACAAAATTTAAAACAATTAACCGTACCCCCGTCAAAGTCCCCAAAAACAGAACTGTTTTTATACGAAGAAAAATCCAAAATCTCAACTTCGATCCAATTTCGCCTACTTTCTTCACCGAACAACCACATTTCAACTTATTAAGCATAATCCAAAAGGAAATCCGAAATTCACGCACAAAATCTAAATTTTGGCTCAACCTTTCCACCTCAGTTTCTCTCCCTCTCACCAGACACCTACTGTCCATCCACTAACACACACATTCACCCTCCTAATCCACTCAAACATTGCAGCCAAATTCACAGAAACGGAGGGAAGCCGAATATTAACCTCAGCCAAACAAGAGAGGATAGCAGAGGGAGAGAGAGACTTATAGGGTGGTGTCGCTCTGCACTCGGGTGGGGGAATGGAAGAAGACTGAAATCAGGGCATTCGGCTTCCGGCAACAGAACGGATTGGGGGCTCTTCCTCGCGGTTGTCGACAGAACACGCTCGGGCTCTCACTTCGGGAGTTCGAGCTGCTGAAATTGAACTACCTCGGTTCGTCGGAGAAGCAATACTCGGCTGCGGTTTTGCTCACAGACTCACGCTCGTCGTCCACTAATCGAAGACCAAAATTGAGCTCTCGATCGCCCTCTCTCGCGCGTTCCCTTATTAGCATTCGCTCTCAACTTTGGCAAAAAAGAACCGAACACTGAACAGCTTCCTTGGGAAACCGTTCAGTTGTTTTATAAAATTTTAATTTTATAAAATAATTTAAATAATAAAATTACCAAAATGCCCTTACGTGTTTTAACCGCTTGAAATTTTGTTAAACTCACGCCCTTCTGACTTTAAAATTTAGAAAACCATCACAAAACTAGACTCTGGGTTTTATAATTTAATTTACCCGTTAAAATATTTCTCGAAACTCCAACCGAGATTAATTAAAATTTTCAGAAATTAGATTTAAAAATTTAAAAATTTGGCGGGTTCTTACAGTTTCGATTTCTTATGTGTTTTGGTATGTTAAATTAGGTTGTTAGTAGAGCGTTTGACCGCTGAAATCGTTCAATTTTGATATCCGACACAAAAGTTATGCACGTCCAAAGTTTTGGTTGGTTTTCGGCTGAACCGAGTTAGCAACCCATTTTAGTTGGGATTTCATAGGTTTAGTTGAGATATGTGATTTTTAGCATGTCTAGTGAATTTTGATGCGAAAATTGATGAGTGATTTTTTATGTATAGGTTGAACCAGATTTTTGGTGAAAACGTGCACAGGTAAAGCTTATAACGCCAGGTAAGTAATGCATGTGTGTACATGTGCCCTTATGGGCCTAAATCACAGAATGTTAGAGTTTAGTATGTGTGTTTTGTATGTTTTCAATTAAGCATGCATCATGTTTTGAAAAAGTAACGAAAATGAAGTTTGAGCATAGTTTTTACGTATACGTGAGTAGTACGACATGTGTACGGTGAGGTGATGATGCGATGTCTCGAAAGGAAATGACTCACCCTTTCTACGCTATTATGTGAGTCGACTCGGTGAGTCTAATCCGACTCCATGACTCTGTGAGGGGATCGTATGCCTCGAAAGGAATTGATCCACCTTTCGACGCTGTTTATGGGGATCGTATGATGCGGGGAGCTTGATCCGACTCCACGACTTTGTGAGGGGATCGCATGCCTCGAAGGGAAGTGATTCACCCTTTCGACGCTGTTATGTGAATCGACTCGGGGAGCCTGATCCGACTCCACGACTCTGGGAGTGTCGTGTGCTTATTTTCATGTGTAAGTGTTGTATAGCACTATATTGTGGATTTTATTTGTTTATGGATGATTGTACAGTCTTTTACTCATGTGATGTCTTTGAACATTTCGTACTGCAATTGCTTGGGACTTTGAGCATGTTTTTATTTGTTTGAGGTGCCTAATTTTAGGCGTTACTCTGCCGAAAATTTCGGGAGATTGTATATATATCTATATATATATAGACATATAAATGCACCCCACTTTTAAACGTTGGATTTAAATGATTGTCTCAGCGATTTCATTTTCAAAGGAGTTTAGAATTTTCTTCCGCAGCGTAAGTGTTTTAAAAATGTATTTTTCCATGTGTTGAGGCGAGGGGCGGTATAGATCATGTCACTGTAGCTAACCGGGAACCGGTGGGTTCTCGGGGCATTACAGGTATGGTATCAGAGTAGTGTGTAGTCTTTATATTGTTGTTGCACAGGGGGGGGTGACAGTTATGGTATCAAAGCCACGGGGTCGACGCCGTTCAGAGAATTACCTAACACTGCCAGCCTTTTCATTGGAGTGCTCCACCAACTGTAAGTATTCTAGAACTCTTTCGACTCATGTTTAGACTTATGGGGGTTTTATTTTGCTATGTACAGGAGAAGTACCATGCCAAGACCACCTAGAGAGCCCCAAGGGCTCCGTAGGGCCAATGATGATAGGGATGATGCTATCCGACAGCTTACAAAGCTAGTTAACTGCCAGTCTCAGCAGCTAGAGCGGTTTTTGAGCAGGGAGTACCAGGGTCAGTCTAGTGGTAGTGCTCCGGCCGATCACAGTGGTGACAGGTTCGAGAAATTACGACCTCCAACGTTTGATGGATCATCTTTGGACCCACTTAGTGCCGAGGAGTGGATTCGGAGTATGGAGGACATGATGGACTACGTGAAGGTGGATGCCGAGATTGGGTTTCTAGCGCGAAATTGCACCTGGCGAAGGACGCCTGCTTTTGTTGGGACACTATAAAGGCTGCTACTGATGTGAAGAGGATGAGCTGGGAGGAGTTCAAGACAGCATTCTTTAGCAAGTATTTCAGCTAGTCGGTCAGGACCCAGAAGATGGTGGAGTTCGTACAGTTGAGGCAGACGGACACCGTAGCAGAGTATGTGAGATAGTTTGAGGCACTGTCCTATTTTGCCAGTCATTTGGTGAGCCAGAAGGAGAACAAGGTGTCATGCCCTAGAAACCCTACACGATTCTCGTTCATTTACTTCTACTACTCACTCACTATGCTCAAAGAAATTTGAATAAAATTTAAAACTTTTGTTCCTCGGTTAAAAACGACGTTTTTTGAAAGTATTTTAAACGGCATCGCAGCGGAAGAATTAATTAAAATTAGTTTGACTAAAACTCTATTTTAAAAAACATAAAATAGAGACACTGGTCGACACCTGTGAACACCAATCGACACTTGGGATGTCTCGGGTTTTTCATCGGTCGACACTGGCAAACGCCAGACAATACCATTTTTCTCTCTGGTCTTCTTGGTGGACACCAAGAACACCGGTCGACACTTCTGCGCTCATCTCAGAGAGTGGTCGACACCCGCTTTCACATGTCGACACTTTGATCCTCTCTGCCCGCGCAGGTCGAACCCCGCGGTCGACACCCTTACTGATTTTATACTAACCGGTCGACACCCACGGTCACCGGTCGATACCTCATTGGTCTCTGCCCGCACAGGTCGAACCCCGCGGTCGACACTCACATACCATTTTACACGGACCAGTCGCCACCTATGGAGTTCGGTCGACACTTTGAACCAACAGCCTAGAAATAACAGCAGT
>JAJTVC010001217.1:0-22322 GCA_022433055.1 Begonia peltatifolia | reverse complement strand
AATGTACCATGTTGTGAATAATTATTTCATGTTTTCTTCTTTTTTTTTGGCATATAAGAAAAGAAAGGTTAACTTTCTCAAAAAAAATGAAGCACTTTATTGAGAAAAAAATAATTGTGTGAGATAATGAGAAAGAATAAACTAGAAATACAAAAGAAAAATAATTGTTGAGAAAATGTTATTATCAAATGGAGTTTTTGAGTTGATGTTAAAGTTATCTTAAAAATATATATGATAGTCTATCATTTGAAGGCAAAGAGCACCCAGAGTGAAGACATAGTTCATATTAGTGGGGGTGCACAATTTCACATCAATTAGAAGAAAAGAATATGCATGGTTTATGAGCAGGTTCCTCTCTCTATTCAATTAAATGCATTTTGAGCTAACTTCAAATGTAAATTTGTGTGTCCTGTCATTCAAAGAGAACAATATTATACTTGGAGCATTAAGGAATACTACAAATGGTATTAAAGTCACTGTCCAACCAGAAATATGGTTGACGAGAACGTTGACCCAAGGGAATAGGGGAGATTATGACAACTAGCCATTTGAAAACAATAAGAGCCTAGTGTAAAGTTTCAACACATATTACTAGTGTGGATGCACAATGTCAAATGACTTGGGAGAGGGACAATGCATAGTTTATAAGTAAAATTCTCATGTTTATCTAATACTAAACGCTTTGTGCTGATCCTAAAAAAAATATGTGCAGGCTCCCTCTCTCCCAAAGTTGACAATATTATACTTTGAGCATTTGTAGATGCTACAATATCATTATAGTAAAAATACGATTCTTTATAAAAGTAATAGTGTGTTAGTACACTCTAATTAATAGAATAGACTAAAAATATTCAAAACAAGTTATTATATTCTATTAATTAAAATTATCACGTCACATTAAAAATATATTATTAAACAATTATTATATATAGTAGGTATTTTATTAATATTTTTGGATAGTTAAAGAATGATTTTAAATTAGGGGAAGTTATCAAAATAGATGTAACGACCATCATTGCGTACTAAAAATTTTTTATAAAATTTAAAATTTTCTTTTGACTTGAAACTACACCGTTTGAAATGCTTAGTGAAATCTTTATCGTTTGAAGAAAACATTCGTAAAAACTCGATTTGATATCATATAAACAAAAGGTAAAATAATTAACATATTTTTTTTAAAAGCCACTGTCCAGCTGACCGGTTCTCTTCCTCCTACTCCTCTCCTTTAAAAACAACTAATTTCAAAATACTTCAAATTTATCAACCTAAAACATAGTGCTTATTAATCGGCTATTCTATATTCTTGAACATCTTCTTTCTTTTCTAAAATTTTGGGCTGTATTACAATTAAATCTTTATGAACCCAAAGCAAACAAATCATCAAAAAACTAACAAAACATTTTAATTCAGAATTCCAAGCTTATCAATTCTACTAAACCATCCAAAAGTTTATATTATATCAAAACAGATTTACCAAAGTTTAAAACTATATATATATATATATATATATATATAGACACACACACACACAAGTTCTTACTTCAAAACATATATACGCTCAGAGTTAAATCGCCCTAACAAACAGTCTGATCGTCATATGAAGTACCCCTCCAACTGTCTCGTAGTTCTGCACATGCTTATAAATCTCACCGACTAATTCTTCGTCACCTACATCACAGAATTCAAACTATAAGCTTAATGCTTAGTAAATAGTATAATAATGAAATGAAAACACGTTACATAACTCATATCCTAACATATGCAGTTTCTACCATCTCATTTCATTTCTGTTTTGTTTTATTTATTCTTTCTCTTTCTGTTCTCTGTTTCTTTACGTACTAGATTAAGTAGGCACACCTTACGGCCCAGCTCATGGGATGGCCATACTCACGTAAAGAGGGAGGAAATGAGGCACAACTCGCAATCCACCTCTCGGGACGGCCATACCTAAACTCCACTCTTACATAGTCTATTAATACATTTCTTATCATTTTGTTTTTAACGTTTCGTTTCAAACTATGTCATTTCATAAAACATGAGAAATTCATTTTTTTGTTTCGTTTTTCTATCTTTAAAACCATGATGCATGACATAATCAAAGCGTACAATAACATATAATCATAAACCTAATATCCTGTGATGTAGGCCCGAAGGCAAAGCGCATACATACACTACTTACCTAAATCCGTAGGCAACTTATTTCAATCCGTACACTAAATCTTTGAAACCTTTAAAACCTTAAGTATAAACGACATCTATTAACTTCCATCTCATAACATAACCAAAATAAATGCATATAAACACATTCACTAATTCCAAGCATCTGATTAAATCACTTATGCATCAACTAACCATAATTCATACATTTTCTTAACAAATTCTCGGATTTACCATTTTATCCTCCAACTTCAAAAATTCGTAACAATTCAAATACTTGTCTGAATTCGGGTGATTCAAAATGCTATACAATCCTTAAAGTGTCTAGTTTCTAATGGTATAAACCATTTATCAAACCAAAGAAAACATCACAGCCGAAATTAACAAAACTGAAACTATCCTGTACATAGCTCTAAATTTCAGTTTTTATCAAACTTTCAACCAACTTCAAAAATTCGTAATAAATCGAATATAAGTCTGAATTCAATGATTCAAATGCTATGGACTCCTTAAAGAGTCTACTTTGACATTCCAAAGTCAATTTGGAATTCAAAAACCATCAAATGATTCAGAATTACCAAAACCAAACTGTCCCAGAAATTGTTTCGAGTTCTTGCAAAAATCTGTAACAAATCGAATATAGTTTCGAATTTGATGATTCAAGATGTTATAGAAACCTCAAAGTGTCTAGTTCCTAATGATCAAATCCATTTTATAACCCAACATAAAAAACATAGCCGAAATTTATCAATTCAGAATTGTCATGATCTTTAAACCTAAATTCTGATTTCTTCCAAAAACTCAACCAAGCATCAAAGTCTGTCTATATAAGTCATTCATATGTTTTTATAACTTGATCAAGCATCTAAAAATGAAAGAAAATCATTAATCAATCAACATTTTCAGAGATCACATTAGGGTTTATAAATTGAAGTTCCATCAAAACCATTGAAGAAAGTCCTAAAACCCTTAAGAAAGCTTCTAATTTTACCTTGAATTTTTCCTTTGAAAAAATGTAGAGGAGATTTGGACTGGAAGACCTAAGAAAATGGAGAAGAAAGAAGAAAGAAGCTAGCTTTTCGTAGAAGAGAAAAATCAGTTTTTCATTCCTGAACTCTTAACTTAAAGATAAGCACAATGAATGATGAATGATGGGTGGTCTAATATTATTTATCCAACCAAGCATAATCCTTCTCTCTCTTACTCCATTTCCCCCCTTTTAAAATATCATCATTTGCCTACATCTTTTAAGCCTTCCACGTGAATATTAAACCAAAGAAGAAATTTGAATTTTTAACATTTTCACTTTGTGAAATACCTTCACACATGATATCTACAAAATGAACTCCTTTCCTTAATCTTTCATAAAATTTCAACTTATACATCACACTCATTACCTCACTTGTTTCATAAAAGTTTGAGTTAACACTTTATCATTTAATCCTAATCTAATATACTCCCTTATATCCATTTGGCAAATTAATTATCAAACACTAAGTATATAAATTATTTAGCCTATAAAAATTTCGGGTGTTACAATAGATCATAAAGTAAAGATGATTTTTTCACTGATATCTTAAGTTTTTACTGAAATATCAAAGTTAGTTATCAATAGACGTCTAACCGTTAACATTGGTTAGATTTTCCGTTTACTTGGGTAACTCTCTCGCCCTATGATGTTTCATTTTTGTTTTGCTTTCCCATTTTGCAGACAAAACAAAAGAGATTTGTAGATCCTTTTGAAGTATAAGGAGGTGGGAGATTCAAAACTGGATTAATACAAATATAACTTCCAAAAAACTCTCTTTGAATATTCTTTTGAGCAGGTGATTTTTGATGACAAAGGGTAGTAGCACATATGTGGTGGGATGATTTTCTCGTAGCCATTTGTTTCTTGGAAAAAATTCTATGATTTTGCTTCGAAGTGACTCCCTTTTGATTTGGATTTGACCCCGTTGAATTGCTTCGGGAAAAAATACAGATTGAGCAAAGTGTGCTCCTTTGTTTGGGTCTCTGTTTCTGCTCAAGCTCACAACAACCAACAATGGAGGTTTTCTTTACTGGGTTTTTTCAGAAATTTGGATTTTGCATCTGCTTTTAATGGGAATGATAACTCCATTCCAGAAAAGCTTGTCTATAGAAGAAAGCTCTTGATCATTTTTGCTTATGAAACTGAACTCTAACCTCAAAATTTTATCTAAAAAAATGGGAACCTCGATGAGAACTGATTGCCTCAACTACAACTACAACTGTAATCACAAAAACAAAACAGTCTTAGAGGACTCATCTTCATTTCAGTGTTGGATTTCGAGCCACATGCATGGACTCGGATCCATAATAGGTCATGTTCGTGCTGGTCCCATAATCAATATTAGGATTTCTAGTTTGTTTTTTATTTATTGATATTTGAGTCACAAAACTCAGTTGTACTTTAATTTCAAATAGTGAATTTCTACTCTACCCGTGACTTTTTCTCATCTAAGATTTTTCACGTAAATCTTGGTACATTGTGTTTCTGTTTTTATTTTTTTTATTGTTCGATTTTCAAATTCAGGGTACATTTTGAGTTTCAAAAACTTCTCTTTTTTCTTCCGCTTTGATTTTATTAGTTGATTCAAATCCACTTTTTGACAAGCTTGTGGTTGGAATTGACGAAAAAGACAAAGAAAGGGAGCATAAGAGCAAGAGTTATCGAAGTTTAACGACAAATATATCACATATTAACGATAAAGTATTTTTTGATAATATTTTGAGGTGTCAATTTACGAAATTAAAAATTAAAGTTATTAGTTAAAAAATTTTTTTTATTTCAAGGTCAATTTTAATACGCAAGTTAAAAATTTAACTATTTCATAACTATTGGAGCCCACAGTAGACCTAAAATTTTTTTTCTACATAATTTAATTAGATCTCCATTTTTGGCTAATTAATTTAATATAAATGATAAAAACTAGGTCAAATAATTCCTTTGACCCTAAAGTGTCTTTTTAAAGCTTTATCCATAAAATAATGGACAATTTTGTTTTTAGAAGATTGTGCACTTTTAATTTTTATGTAAGAAAGCTAAACAAAATATAATTTACTTCATTTAAATTTTGTCAGCATAGTTTTATTTGAATAAAATACATATTAACTCTTAAATTTAAGGGGGTAAAAAAGCAATTAACTTTTTAAACTCTATTTCTAACCAAATAACTCTCTAAACCTAGTGATGCTGGTAATTACGTTCTTGTCATCTGTTTCATCAAAGAAATTATTTTTCTATCACGTGATCTTTTTGTTGGAAAATTTGTAGAGAGAACATTCTAAGTGATTTTGACGGTTGAGTTTTTCAATTTGTTTATAAAAATTCCTATAATCACCAAAAATATTCTTCGAAAGATGCTTTTCTCTAGAAGTCACTTAGGATGGAAGATCACGTGATAAAATGTGACCCTGAACAATGATATTTAATTGATAACGCTTCAAATTTATGGAGTTACTTGTTTAAAATAAAAGTTGAAGGACTTACTCGTTCTTCACATAAATTTAATAGCTAATTTGTATTTAATCCATTAACTTTTTGGTTATTGAATTGGATGAAAAAGATTATGTTCAACTATATGCATATACTAGCTTTAAATTTAAAAGTGGAGAATAAGTAGGTTCTTATTTTTTTTAAGGCACGTAACCCTGTGAACTTAGTAATGTTAGTCATTGCGTTTTCACTGTTAGAATTGCTATTAAAAAAATTATATTTTTGTCAAGGAAAAACAAGTTGTTAGGAAATCAGCTTTGGAAACTTAATATTTTGTCTCCGTATTAAGTTTTATAATTTGTTTTTATCTAGAAATCGCCATAATCGTTCAATCTAAAGTTTTTTTTCTCTAGAAATCTTTAATTATAGAAGGTCATGTGACAAAAACGTGATTTTTTTTTATAGCAACTTTAACAACGGAGGCTTGATTATTAACGCCTTAAAGTTCACAAGGTTATTTGTTTAAAAACTGTGCAAGAATGTGTTTTTCATGTGTAAGTGTAAGAATAATTTACACTTTACCCAAAATTAAAATTATGAATAATTCTCGATTTTAACTGTGTACTTTATTTCAGTTAGTTTCTTGTATTAAAAAAATAGGCTAACCAAACTCTATACTTTGAATCTGTTATCAGTTTTAACATTTCATTAATAATTTCGTTAAACGCTCATTTTAAAAAATTACCAAACGATTCATTTGAAATTTTTATCACATATTCATTACGAATGAGAAGATAATCTGAAAATTGTCGTTATTGTTTAACACATGTACGATTTATTGTAATTTTATTTTAGTAAATTATAAAATATTATAATAAATCATACAAATTTTATAAAATCACGAAAATTTTTCTATTATCTACCCATAATGTCGTGAATATGTGAAAAAATTGTCAAATAAATCTAATATCTTTTGGTATTTTTTTAAATTAATCTCTGTTTCTTCTTTACTTTATAATTTAATTTTTATAAAAATATCAAAAGATATTGGATTTATTTGAAAACTTTTTCACATGTTTACCACATCATGGGTAGATAATAGAAAAATTTCTGTGATTTTCTAAAACTTGTATGATTTATTATAATATTTTATAAATTTCTAAAATAAAATTACAATAAATTGTACATGTGTTAAACAAATCATAAAAATTTTCGAATTATCTTCTCATTAAGTAATAAATATGTGATAAAATTTCAAGTAAATCTAATATCTTTTGATAATTTTTTAACTGAGGTTTAACAAAATTGTTGATGGAAGATTAAAGCTGATAACAAAATCAAAATAAATAGTTTGGTTTGACGGTTGTTTTAGCACAGAGAGTAACGGAAATAAAGTGCATAGTACAAGATTAAAATTGATAATTACTCTAAAATTATTAAATTTGGTTTAATTTTTTAAAACCGAACCAAACCTAACTGGTTTTTTTTGTCATTCTTCCTTCTCTTTCTTACACTCTCTACATGCTCACATTTCGGTGTGGTATATATTCCATAAACTGTAGAATCAAATTAGATAGCAAATGACGAGAACGATCATTTTCTGGCAAAAAAAAATAATCGGAGATAGCAGAAAGAAAACGAAGATATACAGATCAGAAAGTGTAAAAACAAGATCTGGTCTGGAAAAGCAGGACAAAACAGCATAGTTTTCTGCACCGTCTTCCTCTGAGCAGTTTTTGTTTTGGTCTTTAGAGCTTTTAAGGTAAGTAAGAACAGTTGCTCCAGCCTAGAATCCACCATAGAAAGCTTATTTCCACCACAGAATAGATGTCAACCACAAAAACCTTATTTTACCATAAAAGTTTTTATCTTTTTCTGTTTTATTTTGAACAAAATAAAACAGAGCAAGAAATCAGAAACCAGACAACGAGCCCAGTGAACTGACGGCATTGAAAGTTGTGAAAATGGGATCAAATTCCGAAGTCAAATTTTCCATAAATGCCCATTTCTTCCGTCATTTCCAACCCTCCAAAACTTGAAGAACAAAAGCTGTTGAGTGGGAGTTTATAGAGAGAAAGACATGGATCTGTACTCATCTTTCATCTTGGCTATGGCGCTCTTGCTTTCTTTACTGCTTTTAAATGCAGTGATTTCTTTCTGGATTACACCGATGAAAAAGTACTTGAAGGTGAAGAAAAATGGGTTCGGAGGTCCACCTCCAGTTTTCCCGCTTGGAAACCTCCGTGAAATGAAACCTAAAACACAAAATTCTGCATCTGGATTTTCAGAAATCACCCATAACATACATTCTATAGCGTTTCCTTACTTCTCCAAATGGCAAACCTCCCATGGTAATCTTTTATTTCTTCGTTGTTTCCTCCATTAATCCATTATTTTCGAGCAGAAAAGATTCACTTAAGAGCTCAAATCTCTAAATTATTCCTCCTGAAATGGAGATTTGGAATGCTGCGTTGGTGTTTTGTAGGGAAGGTGTTTGTGTATTGGCTAGGGACGGAGCCATTTTTGTATATAGCAGAGCCCGAGTTTTTGAAGAAAATGTCTGCAGAAGTATTGGCTAAGGGCTGGGGAAAACCTAATTTGTTCAGAACTGATCGAGACGCCATGTTTGGAAATGGGTTGGTCATGGTTGAAGGTGAAGAATGGGTTCTTCACAGACATGTCATCACTCCTGCTTTTAACCCCAAAAATTTACAGGTTTCTTCTTCTTTTTGCAAAGCTTCATTTCATATCTCTTGGACAAAAGAAAAAAACTTATATGGGATGTGTTATAAGATGACGCGTCGTTCATTCATATGTGTTCGTCTGTGTTTATCCATTGAAATTAGGTCAAACCACCATTTTCCATACTTAGGATTAATCCCATATAAAGTTTTATACTCTCTCCCTCTTACTTATGTTTTATTATATTTGATACTCATCAAGTATTTATTATTTGTTAAACAAGGCTATGGAAAGCATGATGGTGAATTCCATTACCCAAATGCTAGAAAGGTGGGGAAAAATCCTTGACTCCGGCGGCCGAGAAATTGACGTTGAGAGTGAAATAATATGGTTGGCCGGAGAGATCATAGCCAAATCGAGCTTCGGGATCGACTATGATAATGCGAGACATATTTCCAGCAAACTAAGAGCCCTACAAAAGACTCTTTTTAAAACAAACCCATTTTTAGGAGTTCCCTATAGTGATTTCTTAAACCCTAAAAGAGCCCTGAAAGCCAAAATTTTCGGTAAAGAGATTGACGAACTCTTTATAGCGATCATCGAAGGAAGAAGAAAATCGGGAGATTATAACACGAGGCAAGATTTGCTAAGTTTGTTGATGAAGGAGAGTGAGATAGAAGGAAAGAGAAGACTTGCAACTAAAGACTTGGTGGATGAGTGCAAGACATTTTTCTTTGGTGGGAATGAAACGACGGCGTTGGCTATCACATGGACTCTTCTACTCTTGGCTATGAATCCTGATTGGCAAATTAAGTTGAGAGAGGAGATTAAAAGAGTTCTTGGAGAGAAAGAGTCTCGTTTCGACTTCGGAAATATTTTCAACTTAAAAGAGGTAGACAATTCTATCACTTGTGTAATTTGGTTTTGGTATTTTATCGATTAGATACATCGTACTTTTACACTTATGATAGTTAGAATAGATTCGTAGACCGGGTCTACTGATCTGTTTTAAATATACTCTAATTTTTCTACAACATCGTGATTTTTACTTGTTATTCGTTTGTTAATGCAATAATTATTAGTTTAAAAACTAAAAGGGTTGTGTAATTTCAAGTATAAATACATAATTCTCATAATTTTATTTTATTTTTAGTTGAAGTTAAAAAAATTGTCAAGAAGGAAGTAGGGTAAAAGGTCAACAAAGTCAACCCTTCGGTCAAGAGTAGGTGGGATGAAAAGGAAATCATGTGGTTCTGTCTTACCAACATCATAAGAGGAGCAAAACACAAACTTTCTTTTTTTGGAATTTTCATTTACCTCGTGGCATTCCATGCTAATTATGGAATAAGTCATAGTAGACTAGCGTCTTATATTGTATCCTTGTCTCCCCTATCTATATCCAAAGTATATGAAATGTAACATTTTCTACAAATTTGAGAAAAATAATTAAAATGTCGAACAAACAATTGCAGATGGGATGGGTAATGAGCGAGACATTGAGACTTTACCCAACGGCGCCAAATGCGCAGAGGCAAGCTTTAGGAGACATTAAAGTGGATGACTTGACAATTCCAAAAGGAACCAACATTTGGATAGACCTAGTAGCCATCCATCATGATCGGTCGATATGGGGTGAGGATGTGCACCAGTTTCGACCAGACCGCTTCAAGGACGACATATATGGCGGGTGTACCCACAAGATGGGGTATTTGCCGTTCGGTTTCGGAGGAAGAATGTGTATTGGGAGGAACTTAAGTCACATGGAGTATAGGATTGCCATGAGCCTAATTTTGACTAGGTTTTCTTTCACCATGTCCCCTAATTATGTTCATTCTCCTACAACTTTGCTCTCTCTAAGACCTTCCTATGGTCTTCCTCTCCTTGTTCACCCTTTGTAGAATGAACCCATGTTCCCCACATTGCCAAGAAATTAAATAAATTATTTTTTTCATGAATTAAATAAATTCCTATTTTATTCTTATCAGGCGTGTTTCATGATATATATATATATATATATGTGGGCTAGCTACAATAACTTTGTTCAATATAGGATATAGCTTCTTGATTTAGATCTAAAGGCTTCTTGAATTGCATCGTTATAAAAATTTATTTACAAAGCACCAAAACTTAAATTAAGGGCTAGGTGACATATTATATGGAGTTTAAACTTACCTAGTAATAAACAAGCTTAAGAAGTTCAATTTGAAATGTTTGGAGAACCTATGAACACCCAAAAACATGATTTTAACAAGCAGTGTTAATACTCAAACACTCCAAGTGACCGTTATTTTTATGTATGATTAATATGATATTTACATTTTAATCTAAAGTTTTGACGTGACATTTATGTATTATTAATTCATTAATTCTTGTAATTTATTGATTTTATTATTTGTATTGTACCAACAAGTTACACTTAGACCTCATATTATGATATAAAATTAGCCTACAAAACTACAGTGAAAATTTAATACTACCCGTTACATTTTAGCTATTAGTTTATAGTTTATATAAAAAACAGTAATATACAATTCCAAACCTAAAATTTAAGGTCAATTATTTTTTTCAATAAATAGAAGATCAATCTTTTAATTATCTGCTTGATACATTATCATAAATTTAAACATGTGTATATCATATTTTCTATCTAATCAAATATTTTAACTTGATTTCTAACTCTTCTTATCATTTCTAACAAGATTTTAAATTATGTCGACCTTCTTGCCGTCAATTTCAAACTCTGTTAAAAATCAACGGAATTCAAATTCAGATTATAAACCGTTGAAAAGATTAGAAATCAAATTAAAATTTCTAATTAAAATGAAAATGTAAATTGCAATTAGCTGAAAAATTGATATTCAATTTGTCTAAGAAAAAAAGAGTTTAAATCTAATATCAATCTCATAATTGCACTTTACACGTGAAGAAATATTTGACAAACGAACAAGCGAGAGTATCAGCTCTTCAACAGTTCATACTTCATAATATCTTGTGTATATATAACCTCATATTTAAGAACACGAAAAAAGTACAGCTTTAAACAACGATGGAAGGATAAACAAAGAGAGGATTCTTGTTCTTTAGGCGTAAAATCTGGCTCTATCACTAATAAAACAAAATCAAAAGACAATAAAAATTGCACAAAAAAGAATTACTGCATTCTTCTTGTCCCAAAGGCACTAACAATAAAGAGGAAGTTTAATTCCAGACCCAAGACCACAAAACAAAAGTAACCCACTCCCTCCAACTAACAGTAACACATTAGTTAGCACACATTGAAATTTTCACAGCATTATGCATTTAAGCGCCAACACTGAACTACAACCACTCAACCTACGAGAATAATAAATCTCAAATTAAAAAAAAAAAAAAAAATTTGTACAAGGCACTGACTAAACTGTGCAATGCTTACCAATAGACTGTCTAAAAGCTAGGCAAACAATGAAGTATATATTCCACAAAATTTCTCACTTTATTATGACAGAGAGTACATTTGTTAATCATATCATGATTTGATAACTCTAAAATGCAATCGTGGGTTTCATTTTTTTAGTCTGGAGAAATCTTACATTAACTTGATTTGAACGTAATTTAAAATAAAGGCAAGCTCGGAGGAAATCGTACATACATCCATTGTCTCTCATACGTCACCAAATGACTCCATCCAATATCTTCAAGCAATTTGAGCTTCAGTTCATAGAACCTTCTCTTTGCTGGGTCACCATCACCTTGAATAATGTCGTTCAACACCTATGATGACAAAGAATTGAGCAAGACTGGGAACTCATTCAAAAACCGACCAGAATATAATAATAATACTTACCATATAGATTCAATTAATCTATCAATAGAAAAAAATATGAAAGTAACAATTGTTTGAACTAAAATGGAAATAAAGCAACATATAAGCCAATTACAAAAAAGACAAAAGTTCCAAGTTATGAGTTCCCATTTACTATCGGTTTTTGATATTTTCGGGGATAGAGTCATTTCAACACCTACATTCAACCACTAAAGAACGATGGTCATATTGATTTGAAAATTTTCATTTAATTTACAATTAGAAGGTCAACTTGATAGTGAGTAGTGATGTGTCACTATTTTTTATCAAAAACAAAAAATCATTATATAATGAAATGTGAAAATTTCTTTCTTACTTGTTTCACTGTATTGTTTTTTTTACTGAATATCAAGTTAAAACCTACATAAACCTCAAAATATGAATTTTTTTTTAAATTACCCCTTAGAATATAATTTTTAACAACTAAAACATTAAAATATCAAGAAACTCACAAATAAAACTCTGGAGGGGCACCGATCTCAAATAAAACATTAAATTTACTCTTAGAACAGGGGACTGATATAAAATGAACGACCTCTCGTTCTATCCTTTGCTTACGCGGAATGGAAGGCCGATCTAAAATGAACGGTCACTTAATCTCTGGTCAGGTTTACAATTATTTTCACGAACTCAAGAATGGAGCCACAATGTTTTTACAAACATGCAAGGCTTTTTTTTTTTTTAATTATGATTATATAATTATATTAAATTATAGAGCTTTGGTTATTTTTTTTTAAATTTAATATAATGTTTCTTGAACTTTTTTATTTGTATATGATTTTTTTTCAATTGCTAACAAAGGAACCCTATCCAGATCCTTGCCAAAACACCCACAAGAACAACTACCCCAACCATAAACATAGCTCTAGTTCTCAGCTTGAAAACCCTACTGTAATCCCTTGTATAAAGCAGAAAAACAACGTAAATCCAATCCTCTTCCATTCCTTTTTATCTTCCTATTACAATCATTGGCCTAATATTGTCAGCTCGGCCTTTTAATTCGTTTGAAAACCCCACTCTCATATGTTTTGCCAGACAGTTTCTTCCTACTAAAATTGGGAGGCTGTTCTGGAGCAAGAACCTTGTGTTCCCGTGCACCACTTCCAATTGGGGACCAAGGATCGAGGGCCATATTAGGGTAGCGACCTATTGTTTTAGAATCACGTGTGGTGCATGTTGAACAAGGTCGCCACCCTCAAATTAGCCCCTGACCCGACTAGTGTTACGTAAACACTAACACGACGAGGGATCATTCATTTTAGATCGGCCCCCGTTTTAAGAGTATATTTAAATCGGAGGTTGATTTCCGAGATCGGCCTCCCACCAGGATTTTATTTGTTAATTTCTTCATATTTTAAAGTTTTAGTCGTTAAAAATTATAGTTTAAAGAATAATTTAAAGAAACTTTGTACTTTGAGAGATTTATGTTGGTTTTAACCATTCAATCTTTATCCATAAAAGTATGAGAAAATATCAAAATTGTTATACATATTACCTTGAGAGCTGTTCCAAGCCGTCCTCTTCGTTTTTCATGAAGGACAGTGAGTGTTCCGTACTTGGAGGATTTGACGTCCACCCATTTTTTTAGTTCTTTAAAGTTTTTTTCAAAGAGATCGTCCTCCATCCCAGGCTCCCGTGCATATTGATCATCACACTTCCCCTCATCTTTAGAATCTTCTTCAGCCTTTTCCCCCTGTTGACTTAAAACGTAATCAATTAACTCACTTCTCATGAGCGATCTAGATATGTAAGTTCTTTAGACAAACGAAATCTCTAATAAACTTAGATTTTGATCATAATGAATTAAGGAGAAAATAAAAAAGGATGATGATCCTACCCTTAACGATTCAATCATCGCCAAAGCTAGACCTTTTTGGTAGAGTCCCTCAGCCAGGTGATCACGAGTCATCTCCATCTTCCTTGTTTTCTAAAATCAGAATGGATGATATGTCAATCACTAATCCAGCAAGTTCCAGAATAATTAAGCAAACGCAAGACTTGGAATAGAAACATAGGATACAAATTAATGAAAAATATGCAAAACTTAATGAAGCATGTGGAATATAATGCATACTTCTGCCTCCTCATCTTCCGGGTCAGATTTCATGGCAAAACATTTTACCAATTCCTCTTTGTTTATACTATCTATGACTTCGTTTGCTGCTTCAATGACCTGCATATTAAATCTTTTTCTTAGTTTTCCTCTCTGTAAGGATGCTAGACTTTCAGGTTATACCATGCTACTATTTAGGAGATCGAGCTGAGCCAACCTCCTCATACTGAAGGACTTTGCTCTCAACATTACTTAGAGAAATTAAACCTTCCAAGATTTTTGCAAGCAATGGAGTGTAACTAGAGTATTCAGACTGCCAAAAAAGTAAAAATTAGCAGCCAGAGATATTGATCTTTAAAAGAAGATTCTATAATAACAAAAAAAAAAAACAGTACTTAATCTGCAAAAAGTTTGAAATGAAAAGATTCCAAATGACATGAAAGAGGTCATCAATCGAAGTTCATTAGTAATCCCAAAAATGCAAACACAAAAAAATCCCTTGAATCTATGGAGACGATTGAAATAAGAGCTTGACAAACATTACTGCATAGAAATTGTGGAGGAAAATGTGGAAAAATATACAAGTGATCAATTTGTTTAATTTAGAAGCATTTTAAGTAGTAAAACAGATTCACAGGATTCTGATTCTTCTATTCAACAAAATTTACAAAACAAGCTCAAACCTTGAGTGCAATGGATAAGCTTTTCCATTCTGAGCGCTCTTCATCCGTTTCCTGCTTTAGGCTTGCAAGAACTTTTATTTTTGCATCTCGGACCTGATTGAAAATCAAGTAAATAAGAATGAAGCGATGAAGCTCATATATGGAATATCAACAAAAATGATTGAACACACCGGAGTGCAGGAAAAAGTAAAGTAAATAGACTATGGATAATTTTAATATAAAAATTTGTAATATCAAAACAAATCATCAATATTTATGTGTTCCATTCCAGAAGAGTAGAAGCAACAATAATGTTACACACATTCCATGTAAATAAATGGTGAAGGATTCAACATTCTGAAATAATAAGGATTTTCTTAGCTCACGGATGCTGAGAATAAAGATAAAAAAAAAAAAGAATTATTTCAGCCCTAAATAACCGAAAAAGCATGTGTTAGCTTTCCCTTCTCATCCCCTCTTAAAGAAACATTACATTAGTAGTTCTTTTCAATGCATGATGATTTTGAGGTTATGTCTATACCTTATACCTAAAAAGAGGAAAATTCACTTTTTTATACACTTCATATGAAACAAATAACTAAGTGTTCATCTGTAATCGTCTTAAAAAAGGAGGGATCAATTATTGATCAGGAAATGTCATAAAAGCATCTCAACTTTTTATGCATTAGAACTTATATGAATTGAAAGATAGACACCATGTGAAGACAATAATGATACTTGATAGGAAACTGCCGACACAACAGAAAAATCAATATTCCATCATAGTTACTTTCATGAGCCTCCTACCTCCTCTTCTAAGCGTTCAGAAACTGCCTTGGCAGAAGCTGACGAATTATTTTTCGTTTTATCATCATCAACCTGTCAAAAGTTAAATATTAAGAAAATAAGCACTTGGTGTAGCTATAATTCTACCATTGCTTAAAACTCAGAAGCTATGCCACGTAAAAAGACGAGGAGGTTTCCATTCAACCTTATTTGGTGGAACAATATATGAAATTTGATAAGAGACAGGATGATTTTCAGGATTTTTCCCCTCTTCACCCCCATGAGACCTTAGCTTCCCAAAAGAGATTTTTCCCACCAGGATAGATCCTTGCGGAGAATTCTGCAATCAAATGAGAACTATAGTGAGGACTTCTCGCAGTCGTTTGTTCAGCAATAGTTAAAAATGAGAATAATGCTTAGACAAAAAAAAAGTGCAGGTACTTCAAGCTTTTCTTTGTTAAAAATGATCTTATCCTCGCATTTAATGGATAACAAAGGAAAGGAAAATTCAATACCTTTGGAAGCTTGTCTTTGGATGGTGGGCCAAGATAGAATGCTTCTTTATCCCTATTAGAAAATTCAGCAGCAATTGAATACTGTATGATATTACATGTTAGAAAAATTAAAATAAATAAATAAATTAGCATACCCTGGTACTAAAACCGAAGATTTAAATGAACCATTTCCCATCACATGACCATCGGGTTGAGAGAAAAAACTCAATCTAATTGCATCCTTCATCATAGATAAAACGACCATAGCATTAGGTAAGAGACTAAAATGATCGAATGATTCATGTTGCTTCTAAGTTGCTGTTATTTTCATATCTAATAGCATTATTACCTTTGTTTTGTTTCTGTTATAGGGAGGAGGGTAAAGTGGGTATAGAACTTATGATAGAATGATTCATGCTGCTTCTAAGTTGCTGTTTATTCTAATAGCATTATTAACTTTGTTCTGTTTCTGTTATAGGGATGAGGGTAAAGTGGGTATAGAACTTATGATTCTGTTATGGGGAAGGGATATAGGCTATGTGAAAAGGAGAGAGGGATATGTTAAATATTCTGGAATTGTTTTGGGAGAGTTGCAGTGCACTCAAACTCATCTGCATTTTCGTTCTTTTCTATGGTTTTTTTTAACTTGGCAGTAGATTGAATTTCTTCTTGTTTGGTGTTGTGGGAAGCAGCCTGTCAGATATGTATTTTCATTCATACAATAGAAGAGATACAAGCTGCCAACAGAAATAGTAGAGACCATATTAACTCCTGAATTTACAATACTAAAAATAGGCTACTTGACAACTATACAATAACACTGCAATTTACAACTGTTTCCAACTATATATATAAAAGATGAAAAATTAGTAGAACTGCACAGTGGTTACCCTTCTACCACCCTTCAAAACTAATCACTCTTGTTTGCCTATCCTAGTGGGAGACGAGCTAAGACAGGACATGTAGTTATCATGAGAAGAGAGTTATTATTCCCTTGTACATATTCACCAGGAAATAGAAATTTTATAACCATTTAAAAAATTACTAACTTCTCTCAAGGCCAGATATGTTTTCCCATATCTGTGAGGGTTGTATATTACCTCTAATGGAGCTATCAGGTTTGAGGTAGCACAATCATTAAAATTATCATAACAAAACAACATAATAGAAAGAAAATTGAAAGTAGAATGTCGACACCTCACACTACAAAGTTACGAGATGAAATTGTAGGGGTTTGAAAAATATGAAACAAGTCAAATTCAATCAATGCATGATTTTTTTTTTTAAATATGAGGACAAAATTGATATGTTGAAATGTCAGTGTCAATTCTCTCCCCCTATATATTTTTCTTCTATAATATCCAAAATGATGACACTAAATCTACTACATGTAGTTAATGTTATCCCCGATAACAAGGTACACTTTCTCCATTTATTCAGCTCCTTCCATGGTGCAATTTTCAAAGAAGTAACATAGAATCAAGTATTTTCTTTTAATAATGTTATCTCCTATTATAGGTAAACTTCTTTATCTACGTATCCAACTCGTCTTAATGCATAACCCAAATCTCATATTAAAATATTTTTTAAACACAAGTTTTGAAATAATATTTTTTTATATGAAACAATATATTGATAGAAAGAAATTACAGAAGAAATAAAGAAATAATCTTTCTCAAAACAAAGAAAAAATACACTGCGCTTAGTCAACAAATTATCTTCAATTACAAGTGACCAAACTAAGTTTTGAAATAAATTAGGATGATTTATTTTTAGTTTCCTTATTCTAACTAAGAAAATTCTCTAATTCTATACATTTAATTTCTAGTTATTTCAATATTTTATTTACTTGTGTCTTTCTTATTTATTGAAATTTTCATTTATAATGAAGTTAAATATGATATGCCTCTTTCAAATTTTACTTAAGCTAGGAAGTCAAAAGCGCGAGGAAATAGATAACTACATAATTGTAAGGATAGTTAGTTCGTTAAAAGAGATGTGTGAGTGTAAGGAGAAAATATAACTCCTAAGAATGGAATAGAGTTATCAAAGTAAGAAGAAAAGATGTGGAGATGAGAGCCCTTAAAGTCTCTCTGTGTGCTTGGTACTATATATATATTGTGTTGTTTCGTTGTTGTGAATTAAAACTGAGGAATTCTATCTTAAGGATATAAGTCCTATCAATTTGGTATCCACGCACGAAAAATTTGGGAAGATGATGCTTACAAGATTGGAAGCACACAAGGAAAACATGATGGGCTGGAAGAGGAACTAGCAGAGGTTAAAGAAAAACCCAAGAGAATGGAGAAGATGGAGCAAGGTATGGCAGAACTCCAGGAACATATTGCGAAGCTGGTGGTGCACTCAGAAGAATGCAACACAACATCTACTAGTGAAGGAGTTGTGAGAGGGGTGGAGTTCAAAGCAAACTTTAGATACGAAGGCACGAAGACACTACACAAGAATTTATGCTGCAGAAATTGAATTTACCAATTTTTAACGAAGGAGATCCAAATGATTGGACTTTCCGAGCCGAGAGGTATTTCACTATCAATCACCTTGCAGAGCACAAAAGAATGGAAGCGGTAGTTGTATGCCTGGAAGGGCCAACGTTTGCGTGGTTTCAGTGGGACAACGCTAATCAAGCGTTTCAGTCATGGTTGGAATTTAAAAGGAGATTGTTTGAGAAATTTGGCAATTTTCAGAATGGTTTAAGTAGTGACCAGCTGCTCTCGTTGAAATGAAGGGACATAGTCGAAGAGTGCAGAACGCAATTTGAAGTGGTCATATCCAAAATGATAGGGATATCAGAGGAGGTTTTCTTTAATGGGTTGAAGAATGAAGTCAAAGCAGAGGTAAAGATTATGAGATCAGTGAGATTGAGGGATTTGATGAATTCGACTCAAATTGCAGAGGAAAGATATATATGTTTATGAGGTCAGAGAAAAGTAAAAGATATTGGTGGAGAATCAGACAATAATCAAGAGAAGCAACAAAAGTCCTAAATAGTCAACTCACAGTAGTGGTAGTTACCATCACCTCCGCTAACTTCTGTTAAAAATCAACAGATGGGGCAACGACATTTGACGGAGGTCGAGATAAAGGTAAAAAGGGAGAAGGGTTTGTGTTTTTGTTGCAATGAAAAGTTCTGAGCAGGGCATCAATGCAAAAGATGTTAGAAGTTCTGGTGTGCAAGATGATGAAACACTGGGGAGTGATGAAGAAGACGAGGAATTTTGCTACCAGGAAGAAAAGGCGGAAAGAAACTAGTCAATAGAGCTATCCCTAAATTTGGTAGTGGGATTGACATCTCCGCACACAATGAGATCATGGGGAATAGTTCAGAATCGTAAGGTAATGGTTTTAATTGATTGTGGGGCAACCCACAATTTCGTTTCTAAAAAAATAGTAAAGGAATTACAGTTGCCAATTTCAAGGCTGCGGAGTGTGCAATTACATACTGTTGCTGTTGCCTGAGATGGAAATATTAGAAGAATTTTTGCCCATTGCTCTGGGCAACTCAGATTTCATATTGGGTATGCAGTGGAGATGTGTGTTGATTGGAAGATGTTGATTATGAAATGTTAATTAGGAGGAAGAAAGGTCACCATAAAAGGAGATCCGAGTTTGAGCCGAACAAAGATTTTGTTGAAAGCAGTGCTGAGAGCACTTAAGAAAGAAGGGGAAGGACTATTTGTAGAGCTGGGCAGAATTGAGAAAAAGAAAACAAGGTTCGCTGTGGAAAACATAAAGGAGATTGAGAATTTATTGGATCACTTCAAACAAGTTATGAATATGCCCAGTAGACTCCCTCCCTTGGGAAGTCATGAGCCTGTTATTACCTTAAAGGAAGGGACATCACCAATCGATGGAAAATCTTATAGGTATCTAGTTGTACAGAAAAATGAGATTGACCATCTTGTTAGAGAAATGCTAGATGCAGGCATTATCCAGTCAAGTAATAGCCCTTTCTCGAGTCCTATAATTTTGGTTAAGAAAAAGAATGGGGGTTGGAGATTTTGTAGATTACCGAGTACTAAACAATGAAACGGTAAAGAACAAGTTGCTGATTCCAGTTATAGATAAACTAATGGATGAATTAAGTGGGGCAACTTTTTTTTTCTGAACTAGACTTGAATTCAGATTATCATCAAATCCAAGTCAAAGAGGAGGATATGAAGAAGACAATATTTCGTACGCATAAAGGGCATTACAAATTTTTAGTAATGTCCTTTGGACTAACTAATGCACCATCCACTTTTAAGTCACTCATGAATAAGGTGTTTAATCAATACTTTCAAGTTCATTTTGATGCATAGTCTAACATTTGAAGTTTATTTAGAGAACCTTAAATTGACGATGGGACTGTTACAGCAGCACCAAATTCTATGTTAATGAGAAAAAGTATTTGTTTGTTAAGTCTGAATTGAAATATTTGGGATATATTGTATCCAATAAGGGAGTTCCTGGAGATCCTGATAAAATATGAGCTATTTTGAGATTATCATGGTATTACCGCAAGTTTGTTTCAGGTTATGGGAGTATAGTTTTACTGCTAATAGAACAGCTCAAGAAAGATAATTTCTGTAGGTCAGAAGAGGCTGAAAAGACATTTAAAAAATTGAAAGAAGTAATGTGTACGTTACCGTTTTAGCTATACCTGATTTTAAAGAGACGTACGTGGTAGAAACGGATGCACCGGGACTAATTTAGGAGCCGTACTAATGCAGAATCAAAAACCGATAGCATATTTTAGTCAACAACTATCAAGACAAGCAAGCCTCAAGTCGGTATATGAGAGAAAATTGATGGCAATAGTGCCAGCAATTCAAAAGTGGCGGCCCTTATTTGTTTGGAAATCATTTTGTGGCATTAACGGATCAGCGAAGTTTAAAATTCTTGTTAGAGCAGCAGATGATAGCAGTGGAGCATCATAAATGATTGATAAAACTGTTGGGTTATGATTGGAGCAGCCAATGCGCTGTCTCACAGAGTTGAAGGCGTGGTACAACTTACAAAGCTATTGTGTGGAGGAATAATTGATATTTCATAGTTTGAAGGGGAAGTAGAAAAAGATGAGGTACTGGAACAGATTAAAACAAAATTACAACAATCTGGAGTTTCTAAACATGGCTATAAGCTCTTACATGATCAAATTTTTTTTAGACAGGAAGATAAAATCAAAGCACTCAACATTTACTCCTGAAATTTTGAACTTGATCCGTATGGGTCCTGGGGGAGGCCACGAGGGGATAAGGAAAACATATCAAAGAATTGAAGGTGAAGTATTTTGGAAAGGGATATGTAAAGACAAAAAAATTTATTGGAGAATGCCAACTCTGCCAGTAGAATAAGTATGAAGAAGCAATGGCTCCGCGGGGTTACTCCAACCATTGCCAATTCCTCTTGATATATGGGAAGATGAGTAGATGGATTTTATTAAAAAGATACCGATATCCGAAGGGTATAACACTATTTTTGTGGTTGTCGACCATTTGAGTAAATACTCCCATTTTATGGGACTAAAACTGCCGTATACGGCCCAGGGATGGCAGAGGCATTTTTTAATGGAGTGTTTTAATTGCATGGAAGGCTTAAAACTACTGTTTCAAATTGAGACAAAGTTTTTGTTAGCTTGTATTGGAAAGAATTGTTTCGATTACACAGAATGACTTTGAAATTTAATTCGACCTATAATCCTAAAACAGACGAACTGACAGACAGAAGTTAACAACAGATCTATTGTGATGTATTTGAGGTGTTTTCGGGGGATAAACCGAATGCTTGGCATAGATAGCTACCGTGGGCCGAGTTTTGGTATAATACTTCGTACCATTCGACTATTAAGATGACTCCATTTAAAGTGGTATATAAAAGGGAACCTCCAACAATGTTGCATTTTGAACTTCCGGAGAAATCAAGAGTTGCTGTTATTGACAATCAATTGACATAACGAGACAATGTGCTAGAATTGCTAAAATTTCAATTGGGATCCGCCCAAAGTCAAATGCATATTACATCTACTAAGCATAAGAGGCATGCGCAATTTCAGAGGGGGAATTCGTGCGGCTAAAGATCCAATCTTATAGCAACAGTCGGTCGTTAAATTTTATGGGCCTTTTCAAAATGAGAAGATTGGAATGGTAGCTTATAAGCTACGGTTACCGGATGCTTCACGAATACATCCAGT
>JAJTVC010001207.1:0-33835 GCA_022433055.1 Begonia peltatifolia | reverse complement strand
TTTATTATAATTTTAATTAATTATTTTAGGGTTAAATTACAATAAATCATTCAATGTTAGAAAATTATGCAAATTTTTTGATTCTCTTCTCATTATTTGATCTACATATGGTAAAAATTTCGTGACTTTATAACACCTGTAAGATTTTTTGTAAATTTAGTTAATTATTTTTATGACTAAATTAAACGAATTTTTAAGGGAGAGGATAAAAAAAGTCTTCAAAATCGGAGAGGACAGTCGGTTCACCCGTATCTCAGAGTTCAAATTGCCTATTTTTGATACTTTGAGATTTGATTCGATAAATAATAAATTTTAAGAGTTTTTTAAAAAAAATTAATATTTTGGAGTTTAAAATTAAAAAAAAAAACCCAACAAATTTTAATAAAACCTCCAATATGTTTTTCTAAAATCTTCAAATCAATTAGCTTTTGACGGGATACTTGTTGTGTGTGCTATGCATGGTATGAAAGTATAATCAAAAAAACAAATTGAAACAAAATGCTTACATTTTAACAGTTATATGTTTTATATTAAATATTTTATTTCTTTATAAATAAAATATGACATTCATTACATATGATTTTGTATTTCTCGACGCATGTAATCTCTTTCATTATTCTAAGCGCTTATTCTATTCTAGGTAATGATTCTTCTTAACTATCGGGTTCAAAGAGTTCCTACATAAATTACAAGACAACAAAATAAAAATTATTCTTTTTTTAACTGATTGATGTGCAGGCTTCATTCATATTATATTAACCAATATTAATTTTCATTAATAAATCAAAAGACTATCTTCCTTTTCAAGCACATCAACCACAGTAGTAGATGTCAACATAATATCTTCTCTTTCTTCCATACTTCAGGATTAATTTTTTTAAAGAGAAAATAGGCTTACAAAGACATCAAATGAATTTATGTTTTAATCAAAATATAATCATCAACACATAATTCTAATTTACAAAAAAAAAAAAAACATGAAGCATAGAATAGACGACTTTAGAAAATAAAAATCTGAACCTATTATACTATGATCAACGTAGTGAAATTTTATGCACCACTAACATAAAAAAATAATGCACCAAAAATTTACAAAGTCGGAGAAGTAGAAAACAATAAAACAGCACACTAATAGGGAAATACCAATGATGAAAGGAAGACATGAACCACCCAAGGCAATGGACATAAGGTGAAAGATACTAAAAAATCTCATTTTAATTGCGAAATATTCATTGAATAAGAGGGCTGATAAACTGAATATTTAACTTTCTGTAACCATTTATTATTATAAACAATCTCAGATTCTAACATGGAAAAAAAAATAGTTAATTTGTTAAGTCAAAACTTTAAACTTCTACTACAAGAAATAAATAAAATACCATTAACAACAAAAAGAGGTAAACAGAATGGTTTTTGATAGACTTACCTGATATGCAACTGTAAAGTGTATTCTCCTTTGGGATGTTTAGAAAACTTTGGATACACATCACCAAGAGAATATACACGCTAGCATTAAGACAATGAGAAAAATAAGAGATTAAAAAGAAAAGGTAATAAATATTAGCAAAGACCAGAATTTTGTAGGGAGCAATGTGTGAAGTGGACTTTATGTACGGTAATATGAAAGAACTGTCTAAATGGCTGGAACTCCACATGAATGGGTTATACGAACAAATTGAAAAATGCAACTCCTAGGACCTTAAAGCTTCCTGTGAGTTGCCCATGACTTCCCACAATTAAATAAGATTTTTTAAAATTGCATCTGGTGAACATAAATGTCAAAATTTTAGAATACCTTGTTCATGTCAGAAATCATATAAAACTGAGACACAAATTTATTGTCATATATCCTGTTGTTAAGTAATGGAATATGAGGCCTGATTTCAGCACCATCTTCCAATTTAATTTTGTACCTGCAATTATTATTTGAACTTAATAAACCTTCAAATTAACCAAATGAAATAGCCAATAAAAACAGATAAACAACTAACGTCAATGTCAATGCCAGTATCTGCTTTCCTGATGGGAGCTTGTCACGAGTTGTTGCAAGGGTACTTAGTTTAGATTCAATTGGACGATATGCAACTCTTAACTGCAAATTGAAATGACATACATAAAGATAATATTTCAATATATACCAGTACTAGTAGAGATAACATTCATTTTTGTTGCTACTATCTTTTTTTTTTATAAGAAGTCACCACGATCTTTCCAATAACACCAACTTCACCTTGTTGAGAATAGCAGCAGGGACAAGTTTCTCTGATGTCAATAAAGCTTCAGCATCAATTCTGATAGGTTCTTCACTTCCATCAAGAACTATTTCCTTTTTATTGACGTTGATCCCGTGAAATTTAATCTTAACAATTATACAAGAATCCATGAGTAAACCTTTTAAGACAAGTACCAAAAATTTTATCAACGTAGTAAGAAAATCTTCCTCAGCATCAGCAACCAAAATCAAAATAACACCCATGTATCTTTCCCAATTCTGAATAACAAGAAACACGTTTGGATTAACATCTATTAAAACAAAGCAAGAAACTAAAATACACCCTAAATAAACTTAAATCTTCCTCTTAATTTTAACAAAATTCTTCCAATTCGCTCCAACTGTGAGATACAAAGCAACCTCTCTCGAAAAAGTCCAAAGATAGAAGAGCCCAAACTGGTTCTCTTACAACTAAATTAATCTCAATAGACTAACATGACTTATATTAAACATTTATACTGTCGGGGCGATCCAAAACAAAAAAATCAAAGTGCTCTCTACCTTTCTTACCAAATACAACACGAAGGAAAATGGCCAAAATCCTCAACAAATCTCTCTAACAGTCACATCTTTTACTAAGGAAGAAACATCAAATCCTAAATGGAAGAAATAATCTTAATTTACAGCTTGTATATTTCCCATATTATCTGTAATTTTTAATCAACACTAAATTAAGAAATTATTTGCTCTTTCCTAAATCAGTATTGCCTATAAGTATGCACGAAACCAGCTCTTCTAAGCTGATAGAAGCATCTTATTTTAAACCATCTAGCAACTTTTCTAGGAAAAACTAGAAGATGAAGCCGATCCTATTACTGCTGCATTATATATTAAGCACTGGGAAATAATTTTTTCTCCGTGGTAGACATTTGGAATGACCGCTAGAACTTACCACTATCAAAATTTTGGGCACAAACTTTCTAAAATCCGAATTATTAGTTAGTAAGTTTCTACCTCAAAATCAACATTTGCTGTTCCATGACTTCCTATGCCACTTGACCAAATCTGAGCTATTGTCAATTCCAATGTCTGACCCTCCTCAACAGGAATATAAAAGCTTTTTGCCGCAGGAGAAGAAAACATTGCAACACTCTTCCAATTGATGGGCCTTTTTAAAGATGAAACCTAGATATTTCAAGCATGGTATTATCCACCCAGAAAACAAGATGCAAGTTCATATTGCACACTGTATACCTGAACAGTATCAATAAAAAACCTCCGCGCTGTGTCAAATCCAGATGTTTGCATTGTTGCTTCAACCCAATTAGCACCACGTGGCACCTCTATGAATCTCCTTTCTATGTGCCCTAGTGAGATACAACAAAACGATTAAGAAGACACAGAGTATGGAGGTAAACCAAGAAGCTAAACTAAAAGACTTCTAAAGCCACCAACATATTCATGTAGAAGCATGCACCTGGTGAGAAGGACATTCTTGAAAATGAAATAACCGGAGGTCGATTCACAACGGTTGTAGGCTTTGTTATGGTGACTGGGATACTGAACAGAGGACCACGCCATGGAGCTTTGCAATCATAGCCACAGACTTCATAGTAGTGCAGACC
Organism: Begonia peltatifolia; assembly: GCA_022433055.1. Taxonomy (NCBI): domain Eukaryota; kingdom Viridiplantae; phylum Streptophyta; class Magnoliopsida; order Cucurbitales; family Begoniaceae; genus Begonia; species Begonia peltatifolia. Next base: position 29,998 of record JAJTVC010001207.1, on the reverse strand, counting down.
ATCACTGAGATTTGTAGGGTCGACAACAATACTGAAACATGTAGAAAAATTTGTTTGTATGAAATGTAATGATCAGCAGCAATTATTAAACTTATTAATGTACCTGAAATAGCACACTTAATATAATAGAAGTATTATATTAGAATTTTCAGGGAAAAAAACTGAATAATATCGACCAGGCAGGTAACAAGAAAAATAGACATTAGGGAAATAGAGAATCAGAGTAAGGAAATACTCCAACATTTAAAGTAATATAGAGAAAGTAATAAATGGCTACTTACTTAAAGCTGCGACCGTTATGAGTGAGAAGGAGATAATCAGGTGCTCTCACAACAGTGCTTTCAGAGGAACGTAACTCAATGCACTCCTCAAAAGGAACCAACTCTTCTAAATAGTTTGCACATTTATGGAATTTAGGTTCAATTTGTACAGTCCACTGGAAAAAAAAAAAGCTTCCATGTGTTAAAGAAAATATAGAAACAAACAAGAAAAAAATATGAAGTGCTTCAACATCAACGAGGAGTGATACGGGAACAGAAAAATTGTCTATTTTACTCCACAAGAGACCAAACAAAAATCACTTTTAAAAGGCATAATCGAAAGTCGTCCAAATTTTTAAATTCACACCTCTGAAGACTGTTGACAAGCACAAGCCTCTCTAAGGTAGATGCCACGCCATGTGGGAGCTGCAAAAATGAAAAATTATGGCATTCATATATTCCTTAATCTGATATATTGCCAAGACAGTTCATAATGGAGAAAAATAAAAGCCCGTGGTATATATTTAGTACTTGAAAGTTGAACCGTCATACTTCGTGCGCGCGCGTAACACACACACACATGGAGAAAATTAAAAGCCCCTGGTATATATTTAGAACTTGAAAGTTGAACCGTCATACTTCGTGCGCGCGCAACGCACAACCTACAAGTATTACCAATCAAGTGAAGCATAAAAAAGCTTAAATGCTACATAAACATACTCGATTTCCCGCTTCTGTTGATCTTCATTTGATAGTAAACGCCAGGAAGATTCTTGGACTGCTTAATATATTCGTGAGCCCTGTTCGAATTATTCCCAACATAAGTTTCAGTCCATTTTCTGCAGTTAGCAAGAAGTAATTGATATGGCACAAATTCTAACTTGTCAACTTGCATAAGACCATGCCCCGTGGATAATTTGTCTTCAGGATTGAAACCTATAGGAATAGATGTATTCTCAAAAGCTTTTCTCACAGTGTAAGGGCTCACTGGAATGCCCTCCGCCTGCAAGAGATTTTTTTCACCAGTGAAAAAGAGAGATGAAAAGAAGAGCTACAACAAGAACATAAAACAGAAAAAATACAATTTCACAATGAAGACCTTCATGGCGCTAATAAGTAATGCAATTCCCCCACATGCAGATGGAGATGCCATTGATGTTCCATTCATAAGCATACGTCGTTGAAGGGTCCATGTTGGTACAGGAGCAACAGCCCCTCCAGGAGCACTTATTGAAACTCCAATATCTCCATCAGCTGCTGGCCCACAGCTTGACCTACATCCCAAATTTTCGCAATTACAAAAGATTTGACTACAAAGCAGTACAAACAACCAAGTATCCTGTCTAAAATTCAAGTTTCAGCTTGATATACCAAGTGTATTGAAGTCCTTCAGTGGGAGGTTTGACCAAACCATGTGCACCAGCAGCCATTGAAGGAGAGACATACGCACCAACTCCGATAATGGAAGAACTAGTACCACCAGGTGCACCAACAGTGTTCAAAGCAGGTCCATTATTGCCAGCACTACTCACAAATATTAACTTGTGTTTATTCACCACCTATATGGTATCCATAGTGTCTTAGACAGACCAAAGACAGAAATAAACATCGTAGTCAACCCAGCTAAAATTGTGAAGGCTTAAGAATATATACTTCATTGACAAGGTCAACAAAGCGACCATAGTCTGGTAGTAATGTAGGTTCCCCATAACTCATGTTGATAAGATCACACTTGTGCTGCAGAAACATGGATCCGGCAATCAATTGAATGAACAATATTTTTCTTTTTCACCAGTAAATAAAAGTATGATTAATCATATTTGCAATTGACTGAACAAAAACAATCACACAATTAGATGTATATATATAATGTCAATTTAAATAATTCCATTCCAATTGAAATAAGAGCCATAATGCACCTCCACTGCAGCTATCAGTGCTCGAGTCAAGCCAGTTCCAGTCTCCATTGAACCTAAACGCGAGTCTCCAATTTTACAGGAGATTAACTGTGCTCCTGGTGCAACTCCATTCAACAAAGGTTCCTAATCGCCATCATTCATAGAAGCTAATGACTTAAAATTTCTCAAAAAAAATGAAATTGAAGGGCCATTAACTTACACAATAGTACCTTAGGATGGAAAGCGCAAGCAATACCAGCGACGTGTGTACCATGAGGAGAACTATCTGTTACAATGCTTAAAATATTTCCTTCCTCATACACATTAACAACAAATGTGCAGGCATCAACTTTGCCAAACACACCAAACTTATGATCAATCCTGAAATGTTTATTGATATATACAAGTTAACATCAAAATATATAAGATCCAAAATATTGTGATCAGTTCCAACTATAAGTATTATTTGACCATACATATAATTCGTCCCAAAAAAAAAACAAAACAAAAAAATTGAGGACTTGTCATCGATGAAATGATGAAAAAAGAAGATAGATAGTCTCTCATAGAAGATTATAAGTGCTACTCAGTATTTTGACAAAAAAAAAATGCTAAATATCATCTGTGCCAAAGAGGCAACTTTTCCATTTGATAAGAAGAGTGGAATGAATAATGCAATATAGGCTCTTCTCATAATCTCACCTTAACAGTTATACAATATATGGCATGGCATTGAGTGCCTGTAATCAGAACCATGTTTTGATTCATAAGAATGCTTTTCTTAAACTTTGAAGTAAAATATGTGTGACTATCTAATCAATATCTAACACTAAAAAAAAACATCCCATGACTCTCTCAATTTACCTATAATTAGTTATGGGCACAAAGTTGGCAAGTCTTCCACAATCTGGCTCATCCTCGAGACGTTGTGTGTCAAGGGCAACTCTCCACACCTCTCCATCATGCCACACAACAGCATCAATGATTGGGCCTTTGTCGTCATACCTCTAATGTATTGGAACATAACAAAAATAACTAACGTATAACTTCTTTGAGCAAAAGTAAGAGAACTTGAAAGAGATTAAATCCTGCTACTGACATCAGCTTGCTTGCATAAAATATCAATTCTATTTTGGAGATCTTCACGAGTCCTTTTCAGATTTGCATCCGTCACTTTGGCATGTTTCTGAAACAATGGAATCTTAAAACTTAAATAAAGACCTTAAAACACACACAATACAAGAATTTGATCAATACAGTTAGATCAAACCATCTCCCATTGTCGATACTATTGAGTTTAACCAAGGAACAGTTGAGAGTACCCAATCATTAACTATTGTAATTTAAGTACTTCTTTTACGTAGCTAGATTGATTCCAGTTGTATTCTCAATTCTCCCCCACACAGAAGTAAAAGATTGATAAAACAAGACTGAAGACTACTGCAACAGGGATTTCAAAAATTAAACATAGTGCTTCATCCAAATACATAACAGGAGGTAAAATATTTTTAATATGAACCGGCAGTCATGATAAAGAAAAATTTTTAGAATGATTTCATAACTTTTTCAAGCTCTACTCAAGCGTAAAAGAGAAACTTAACAAATACAATGGTCCCTCACCTGATCAAATTCATCAAGATTCTTCACAGCTTTGGCAATCTCCTCCTGGTTCTTCTCATCCCACTTCTTTTTTCTCTCTCCCTGTACAGAAGATGAACAGATACTGCCATAGATCAGAGAAAATGTTCTCATGTTGCAGGCTTTAAACTATTTGATATCTTTTCGCATATATTTTTTTTACTTTTAGATAAGAACGCACTCATATGATTGTGAAATTTACCTTCAAACGAGAGGTCAAGGTGTTCGTAAATAATTCATATACCAGTTTACTACCCACATGCCACTCACCGGAAGGGTTCTTCCATGAAGCATTGACCACCAGAGAAGCTCCTAATTTAAATATCATAAAAACAATAACATGATGAACAATAAAGCTTCACTACAACTTAATAAAACACAATTATTCTAAACACTAGGCAAAGCATACGATAGGAATGTTTGAAAGAATTTGTTGAAATTTACATTCAAAGCAATATATACTTCTCTATGACCAAAAAAATCATTAAATAGACTATTTTTTAAATTGGTAATCTCAACTAAAATCATGAAGCAGTTAGAGACCGTGCAGGTCTCCATGTGACACTGAAACTACATAATCATCACCTCATGCTAGAATGCTATCAATCACAGTTAAACTCTTGGAGGAGACAAGTAGATTAACAACTAACCACCTTAATCAACAAGATAAAAATGTTCCAAGCATTGATGCTAAGGCATGTCTGTGCAGATCCAGACTTTGTGAAAGAAAAGCAAATTAGAAAGCACAAAAAATAAAAAATAAAAGATTTTTAAAAGTAAGAACAAACGAATGATGGTTCATCAGCTCCAAAAAGAAACTCTCGTATTTTTATTGTGTTTTACAAATATATATCTTAATAGAAGAAAATCATCAAGCAACTAACTTTGAACAATTAATTAAATCATAGACTAAACAAATATAAAAACACAATTGACATTAACCTGAAGCTCCAATAATGCAGCCATCTGCATCAGATTTAACAACCTTTGAGGTATCAATATCTCCACTTCCAGTGCTGGGAAAAAATGTCATCAAGCAACTGAGTTTAGATTTACGATGATAGTCAATAATTATTAAAAATAACAGTTTCTAACACCAGTCAATAACATCTAGTATTTTTGGCTTTCCGTCAGATGTGACTTGTAATCCAGCAGCAGCTGGGTCTACGCCAGAATCTGCAGAATGATAATCAAGTACACATGTCAACATTTGACAGCAACGCAAGAAATGACACCTACTAAACCAAAATGAAGTATATAAGAATGCAATGTCATCACATCTTAACTTTTATGCCAGTAATAAAACTTGCAATTGAAGAAGCATTGAAGATGTCCAATATACAAAGCCTTGAGCAATTTAAAATCTGTAGACAAAGCCTTTCAAAAATGAAACCGGGATACTCTTCAGCATACACTTAATTGTATCTCACTTCTTGCTAGCGAATTAGTCATTTGATCAGATTAATCATCATACTAATTACTAACTTCTTTCGTTTTATTCAACAACCAAAATTCCTCTTTTTCTCCCTACTTCAACAATTAAAAAACAGCGGCAATGAAGAAATGGAAACAACGAAGTCAAACGCAACCACTCAACTTATTTTTTCATTTTCTTTTCAATGAAAGGATAAAAAAATACATAATAAATACCAAAAATAGCAATCACGACACCGCGGCCATCGCAATCCGGGTGAGCTTCGATGAACCGATCGGCACCAATCTCATTCTTCGGCATAAGAGAAGCCAAAAACGTCGACTCGTTCAGCTTGAAATTACGCAGAGCGCCATTATCATCACTTCCACCACCAGCTGAAGGCATCGCCCTAACCCTACAACCTCTCCTAACCGAACTTCTCCCAATCTCCCTACTTAATATTCTCCTCCCTCTGCTTCTGTGTCCGATTAATAGAGACAGGGGAGTAGCGATAGAGAGTGACGATGGAAGAAAGGGTAAAACGGGAAGTTGGAGCAACAAATGCATTCTCATTAAAAAAGAGTTAAGGAGGGTGTTTTGGTAATTGCAGAGTCAGTGGCGGCGGCCGTGTTCGGGCGGCCGTGGTGATTTGGTGGGATCATTTTGGAAGGGACAGGCGGTGGAGACTGGAGAGTTATAGGATGAAAAATATGGTGGATGGGGATTGGGTGGCTGACCATCAAATCATGCCCAAATTACCTATCTAACCTTCTTATGTCAGTTTGATTAGAAGGTTGAAAAAAAACAGAGTTTTTTTTCAAATATAACTCTAATCTATGATTTTTTTAAAAAATCTTAAATTATTAAACCTAACCATTTAAATTTTAATAAAAAAATTTAACAAAACAAATTCTGACAAATGGTCAATCACCATTCGTTCACTGTTTACGCTTTAAAACTAACGTTCATTCTCTATTTACTTCTACTTTATAAATTAATTTTTAAAAAAATATCAAATAATATTGAATTTATTTAAAAATTTTACCACATACTCACCACATTATGAAAAGATAATATGAAAATCACAAAAAATAAATCATGTACAATAAATCGTACAATTGTTATATTTTCTAACAATTGTACGATTTATTATAATTTTAGAGAAATATTTTATAAAACAGATATAAAATAATTATAATAAATCATACGAGTATTAAAAAATTATGAGACTTTTCAAATTATCTTCCTATAATATATTGAATATGTGGTAAAATTTTCAAGTAAATCCAATATCGTTGGTATTTTTGTAAAATTAATTTATAAAACGGAAGTAAATAATAAAGTTCGTTCTCATGGCTATTTTAAAAAAATATCAAACGATATTAGATTTACTTAAAAATTTTATCACATAGTCAATATATTATGACAAGATAATCTGGAAAGTTTCATGATTTTTTAACAACCGTATAATTTATTATAATTGTTTTATATCTGTTTTATAAAATATTTTTCTAAAATTACAATAAATAGTACAATTACTAGAAAGTCACAAAAATTTTCAAATTATGTGATAAGCATGTGGTAAAATTTTCAAGTAAATTCAATATTGTTTTATATTTTTTTTAAATTAATTTATAAAGCAAAGGTAAATAGAGAATGAACGTTCGTTATAAGGCGTAAACAGTGAACAAACGATGATAGGCGGTTAGGATTTATTTTGTTAAATTTTTTATAGTTTAAGATTTGGATTGTTATGCTTGATAGTTTAAAATTTTTTTTTTTAAAATAACTCATACTTTAGGGTTTTATTTAGAAAAAAACTCAAAAATATACAGCATACCTAAATTAACTATTTATTGAGTTAATCTAATTATTAATTGATTTTTTTAGTATAAAAGTATTCTATAATCAAACAAATTTCTAATTTGTGTTCATTTAAAATTAATTTAATTTAATTTCCATTCTTATTATTGAAAGTAAAATATAATTAAGAATATATTGTTATATCATGTATTTCAATTACACAGTTTAATTCAATTTTTAACTCCCCAACAATTTCTAAGAGATTTTGAACTCTATTATCTTCTCTTTGGAGAAAATGAAAAAATTCAAAATCAAATTAGAATACCTTATTAAAAGCCACATACATAGTGAATTTGATGAATAAATCCAAACTGATGAAGTGATCCACTTGTCAAATTAATCTGTAAATGACCCCAAAGCTAAACACTTACTATTGATATTTTCTAAAATCCAAACAATCAAATATGATTTCAATTTGGGCAGATGATGGATCTGTTAGTGGCCCTCACTGCCCATGCACATGAACAAAGAGTAAGCTACCTTCCAAATACAAGGATAATGAATGGCATAACAATTAAGGAATAGCTTAAGAATAATTAATCCATTGGAAATTATATTGGCTAATGAAATGTTGAAAAAATGAACAGTGGGCCTGAAAAATAAGGAGTGCTCATAATTTATCTATTTCTAGATTAATATATTCCAAGTACAAAATATTGATATCTGGGATTCAAACATTGAGCAATCTAAGTGAATATCTCTAACAAATTAGAACAAAGCAAACATCAATCTCAACTGCGGATTTAAGCAAACGGAGATATTCCTCACTTCTTCTTCTCACCGCCTCCACCAGCCCTGGAAAAGAAAATAAGAACAAAGAGCAAGCATTCAACGATTGGGTTAAAGTTAAGATTAAAATCTTTCACAAGGCCATGCAGAAGCTGCATTCCTTCAAAATTACCTCATTTTTCGGAGAGCAGTGGACATTTCTTCACGCTTCTTCTTAGCCCTCTTGTGAGTTCCCAACTTTCTTTTAGCTACTTTCAGAGCTCGTTTGTCCTTACCAACTTTAAGAAGTTCAGTGATCCTCTTCTCATAGGGTGCAAAACCAGCAACCTCCCGAATTAGATTCCTCACAAAATGAACCCGTTTGCTGGTTTTCTGTAAGATTCAGAAATTTTTAAGAATCCACTAAAACTCACCAGTTATATAGATACCACCTCAACAACTGAAATCAGTTGCATTCAAAAATGATGTATGATATCTACATAAATATTTTTGATAAAACAAAATGAAATTATTACTTAGCCATTAATATGCCTCATTATAAAAAAAGATAACAAAAACGATGACTTTTAAATTTAAAAAGTTTTATTTATACAGCATTGAGTTCTCAAATTCAAAAATTTTATTAAAACATCACTTACTCCTTTGCGATCAGACGGTCCTGGAGGGCACTCTTTCTTAGTGACTATGTGACCTTTATTAAGTCCCACAAAGAGGCCCGTGCTTGGCTGTTTTGGAGCCATTACCTGCTTCAAAAGAAAAATCAGATTATTTAATCCGGTTAGAGTTAAGTAAACCTAAAATTAGCTAGGCAAAATAAATAGTAGACCAATTAAGATGATCTTTCAGAAGATTAAAATTTTATTCAATATCTTCATATGTAATGCACAGAAGATGTAAATATCATCTTCAAACAATCTGCTAGTAGCGTCTATATTTCATTGTTTATGAATGTCAATATTTTCCTCCTGATATTTCAGCTGTTAGAAAAATATCATCCTTTTTGAAAAAACAATTCATGTACAAAAAAAAAAATAATAGAAATTGCCTGAGAAAGATACACAGGCAAGAATGAATGAAATTGACATACATTTAATGATATTTTCCTAACTATAGAGAGAAAAAGAGAGATCTTAATCAATTGTCTTGAGATAATATGACATATTATTTGACATCATACCACAACATCATACTCTATGCACAGTTCAACTCTAACGACATTCCTCATCTATAGATTTTTCTAAACTATTGGACATAATTTTTTAAACTAATCTCCAATTTCTTGTGAATAAATAAGATCCATGTGAATGACCAATATTAACTGAAGCACAAAAGGAACAACTGTACATGTTTAATGACAAGAAAACATAATCATCAAAAAGCGAAAGAAACCGCGAAATGCCTCAGAATTGCAGAATTACATCAAGGCTTTCAGAAAGCCATTCAGCCTCGAAAGATGGTTTACTTTGTAACTGATTTCATCACAGGCATAATCAAAATACAAAAGATAAAAAAAAATATATATCTTCATAAAATAAGACAATCTCAGGACGGCGATGGAACAAGAGACTGGCTACATTCCCTGAATCAAACCATGTAACTGAGCCATGTCCATGTGTATGCGAGAAGGAAAATCAAGTAAATACCATTACAGCATAACGATCTAAACTTCGACTAAAAAACAAGAAATAGGGACTAAAAACGATCGTCAACTGATTCTTCAAATTCTTGAGTTTTCTCAAAAATGAAACAAACAAGAAACTATTCATAGTACAGGAAATAGAGAATGCAAGGGGCAGCCATATTTTCACTGACCTTCAGGCTGAATATGATAGAGGTGGATGGAAATACAAAGCTAGGGTTTAGCTTAGGGAAATGCAAAGGTTTTATACTGCCACCATAGTAAAAGAATAAAGCGACTGAGGGTAATTTCGTCATTTACGTTAAGCTAGGTTTTATGTCCGCCGATTTTACTTTATTGTAAGCGAACCAATTACCCAACCTTTTGTTATAATTTTTTCTTATTTTTTTAGAAAATAGAAATTAATACCCAAATTATTAGAGAGATATAACATCTTTAAAATTCCTAAACCCGGGTGACTTCGTCAAAAAAATATCGAAGAAATAAAGAGTAGATCAATGGCATGAGGAATGTAAATATTTACTCCGTTACGTCTAATTACTTATTGAATTTATAAAGCATGATTTAGATTATGAAGATTTCTTACATTATGATTTAAATTTTATGTATATAATCCTATCTTCACCGATACATGAGCAAAAATATTTGGCTCGCTGACCAAATCAAACTTAATCGTGATTGAATGCACAGAGCGTGGACCGGTTTTGGTCTTTGGATCTAGTTACTCATTATATTTGTTTTTAAACATAATAATCTATGACAAAACCAAAGTAACTGATTTTCAAAAAAGATGAAAGTGCAATTTAAATTTTAAAGTGAAGCGTCATTTAAGTCTTAAATATTAAAATATTTTTTTTGGACAAATCAAACTTCTACCTTTCAATTATTAATAATTTAGACATTGTAGTCATGTATATGTCACATTTTTTGTCAGGACCCGACCCGACGAGCTCTGACGATTTGGATTCCCAAGGTGGAAAATAATTTAATTAATTTTTGAGTTTTCAAAATACATGGATAAAAATTGTATGTCTAATTAAAACCGTCTGGATTGTACATGGTATCTTAAAATAAGATATCTCTTAAACAGTGTATTATACAATATCAAACAAACATTTATCATACACTATATCTAATATCCAAACAGTTTATACAATATGTATTTATCAATTTTTATTATTTATATCATTCTATCAGAGTTTTCTAATGAAAGCTAAGTAATTAAATATATATCACTATATGTGACTCGTACAAAATGTTCTATATAACTTAAAATTGTCTATTTCGATCTCAAACAAAATAAAAACCACCTACCTCAATGGTTTTCTATCTATGCCTCTTTATCTTTCAAGTTCCCTTTTCTTTTTCTTCGCGGTGAACGATCTCGTTATCTAAAAAAAAAAAAACATAAATATCCATATAATGACTCATTGACCCAGCAAATAAATCTAGCGAATAAAGTCGCTACCGTCAGTTGAGGAGGTAGTGCAATCTTATAAGCCACTTATCCAACCGTCTACAAAATCTGAAAAAAAATATCCACATAATGACTCATTGACCCAGCAAATAAATCTAACGACTAAAGTCGCTACCGTCAGTTGAGGAGGTAGTGCAATCTTATAAGCCACTTATCCAACCGTCTACAAAATCTGAAAAGGTCCAACAAATTTCAAAGATAATTTGCCATCTCTGCCAAATTTACTCAAACTCCGACGAACTTTTATAAACACCTAATCACCCTCATTGAATTACAGTGGTCGTCTTCGCCTGTCAGCATAACTTTTCTGATGACTCTAAGCAGTTTCTAATCGTTGTCGGATGAGTTTGATCTTCTTGTTGGTCTCTTTTACCAAATCTGGCCCCAAAAACACTATACCACCTGTCTCGATCAAACATAACAGAGATATGGACGGTCTCCCATACAAATGCCTCAAACGGTGCCATATCAATACTTACTTGGTAACTATTATTATGAGTGAACTCTACCAGATGCAGATAATCTTCCCAACCACCTTTAAAATCTATAACACATGCTCGTAACATATCCTCTAAAGTCTGGATTGTCCTCTCAGATTGGCCATCAATCTGTGGATGATAGGCTGTATTGAGATCTAGCCTGGTATCCATAGCTTTCTGCAATCCTTGCTAGAATCTTGAGGTAAATCTTGAATCTCGATCTGACACTATAGAAATGGGCAAGCCATGCAGTTTAACAATTTCCTTCAGATACAACTTACTGATCAGATCAATTGAATGAGTACTGCGCATAGGGAAAAAGTAACTTGATTTGGTAAGTCGATCAATTGTCACCCAAATAGTATCATTCCCCTTTGATGATTCTGGTAGTCCAGTCACAAAGTCCATTGTAATAAACTCTCATTTCCATTCAGCTACAGGCAGTGGAACGAGCATTCCAGCTACTTTCTTATACTCCGCTTTAATTCATTGACACGTCATGCACTTGAAAATCAATCTGGCTATATCTGCTTTCATCCCTTTCCACCAGTACTATTTTCGCATATTCTGGTACATCTTGTTATTTCTAGGATGAATGACAAATTTCAAACAATAATTTTCTCTTAAGATCTCCTTCTTTAATTCATGATCATCTAAAATCATTAGATGACCCAGATATCTCAATTCTGAATTACTATCACTAGAGAAATTTTCAATCTCATTAGCTTCAATATTAGCTTTCAATTCAACGATCTCAACACTATTGTCTTGTGCTTCTATAATCCGTTGTACCAGGTTGGGCCTCACGTGATATTTTGAAGGTATTTCAATTCACTACCTTATCTCATATGCAAATTGAACTGATCCACTTTAGTCCACATCTCATACTCTTTAATGTTGATGTTGGCTGCCATAATTAGGGATTGCCTGGATGGTACGTAGCGTATAGTCATAATCCTGTGAAAACTCTATTTAGTGTCTCTGTCTCTGATTCAGCTCATTTTGAGTGAACAAGTATTTTAAATTTTTGTGATCTGAAAATACTTCAAATGTCTCACCATACAAATAATATCTCCAATGTTTCAGGGTAAATACCACTGCAGCAAGTTCCAAATCGTGAACTGGATAATTTTTCTCGTGTGGTTTCAACTGTCTCGAAGCGTAGGTGACAACTTTCTCATCTTGCATCAACACGCATCCCAAACCATTTAAAAACGCATCATAGTAAACCACATAGCGTTTTCCTCTTTTTGGAATTATCAGAATAGGTGGGGACACTAGCTTTTTCTTTAGCAACTGAAAAGCCACCTCGCATTTGTCGTCTCATTCGTATTTTACGCCTTTTTGGGTCAATCGAGTTAATGGCATTGAGATTTTGGAGACACCTTCGACAAATCTTTTATAATATCCGACCAATCCTAGAAAACTTCTTATCTCATAAACGGATTTGGGTTACTCCCAGTTCTGAACTGCTTCAGTCTTTAAAAGATCAATTGCAATACCCTTCTTCAAAAATTACGTGCTCCAAAAATTTAACTTCTTCAAGCCAGAATGCACACTTGCTCAGCTTAGCATACAATTGGTGCTATCTCAACAAACTCAATACACAATGTAAGTACTTCTAGTGATCTGATCTTGAAGAAGAATACACCAGAATATCGTCTATGAACACAATCACAAAGTTGTTCAGGTACTGTCTGAATATTTTGTTTATCAGATCCATAAATGCAGCAGACACATTTGTCAAACCAAAAGGCATCACCAAGAACTCATAATGGCTATAACGAGTACTAAAAGTAGTTTTCTGAATATCTTCTTCTCGAATTCTAAGTTGATGATATCTAGATCTCAAATCAATTTTCGAGAACCAACATGATCCTCTCAACTGATCGAACAAATCGTCGATCCGTGGAAGCGAATATTTGTTCTTCACTGTTACGCTGTTCAACTTTCAATAGTCAAAACACATTCTTAAAGTACCGTCTTTCTATTTGACAAATAAGGCTGGAGCACCCCACGAAGACGTGCTAGCCCATAAGAATCTCTTATCTAGTAATTCTTTCAGCTGCACTTTCAATTCTTTCAGTTCTGCTAGTGTCATACGATACGGAAGAATTGAAATCGGATTAGTACCTAGATATACTTTAATTTCAAACTCTATCTCCCTTCTCGAAGGTGGACCAGGTAGTTCATCTAGAAACACATCCATGTATTCACTAACAAAATCAATATAGTTAACTCAATTGTCACCATCTGGCTCTAGCATAAGATTATCTATCCATCCATTGAATTTAGATGAAGTCCTAAGAAAATGGTATTGGATTGAGTTTCCATCACCATAAAATGAAATGGTTTCATTTTAGCGAATACGTACCGTTATTTTCTTTTTGTAACAGTCCATAACTGCTCGGTATCTGGATATCCAATTCATCCCCAAGATAATATCAAACCATTCCAACTCCATAACTATAAGATCAGCTACAATCTCATAGTCTTTGATTTGCATAACACAAGACTGAGACACTTTATTTACCACAGTATTCCCTCCCATAATGGAATCCACATTCAGAATATAAGGTAAAACTGTAATCTCTAACCACAAGGCACAAACAACTGAAGCTGACACAAATGAGTGTCTCTCCGGAATCGAACAAAATTCTTACTTTAGAATTATAAAGCAAAAAGTACATTCAATCACCGCATTGTCTGACTGTTCTCCAAAAGTGCCAAAATCATGCATTTTTGGCTTTGAGTTGGTAACCTAAGAAGTATTGCCTCCATACTGTCAAGAGGCAGGTTGTGTTGGTCGAAAAATCAGTGGAGGACTCTGAGTAGGAAACTGAATCGGTTGACTTCCCTATTACACATCAGGATTGTCAGCTTTCCATTTTCTATGATTCCTCTTTATATGACCCACATTTCCACAATAATGGCAGGTCCGGGTGTTAGTTGTTCGAAAACTACCACCATCACTTCTTGTAGGTCCACTTTGGTATGAATTCTGTGATTAAGATTGAGGCAGAGTAAATCGAGGCTTTTAAAAATGCTAATCTCCTCCACTACTACCTTTTAGTTGCTTCCCTTTCGCTTTCCTCTGAGATTCCCAGTTGTCATTGTTCGTCTCCAGTTTTTGTTCCAGTAGCATGGCCCTTTCAACCATATCTGGATAAAACTCAATCTACAGAGCTACGAGTCTGTTGGAAATGCCCGCTCGAAGACCCTGTTCAAACCTCTGGGCCTTTGCAACTTCATCAGGAATGAACTGGCATGCGTACCTAGCCAACTCCTTACACTTGGTCTGATACTACAAAACCATGTTTTTCTGGACCAACTCCAAAAATTCCTTTGCTTTAGCCTACTGTACGCACCTGGGAAAGAATCTTTTCAGAAAGACGCTCTCAAATTGATCTCAGCTACACTGGTCACCCAGGGACGCCTTGGTCTACTCCCACCATTTATCAGCTCTATCATCAAGTTGATTCACAACAAACTTGACTTTAAATTCCTCTGGTACTCTCACCATATCAAATTTTTTCTTCATTTGTCTCAGTTATTCTTTAGCTATGGCTTAATTGCTCTCTCCCATAAATACTAGTGGTTTAGCTTTTCGAAATCGATCAAAAACTTCATCTCCGAAATGTCTGGACTTTCCACTCTTCCACTGCTTTGTTGAGCAATGTTTCTATTTACAATATTTGCTAAGGCAGTGATAGCCCTCCGCATCTCAGCTATATCATCAGCTGAGCTATCGATTCTATTGGTAGAATCTCCTCTTTCCATCTACAAAAATCCATATATTGATCAACTAAAAGTTCACCACCAAGATAATACAAGAGGCATTTTACACATATTTACTAACTTCCCCCTAACTAGTTAGAACTATTAAATATAACTCTGATACCAAGCTGTCAAGACTCGACCTCGACGAGCCCCGATGATTTGGATTCCCAAGGTAGGAAATAACTTAATTAATTTCTGAGTTTTCAAACTGCATAGATACATTTGTATTTCTAACTAAAAATGTCAGGATTGTACCTGGCATCTTAAAATAAGATATCTCCCAAACAGTGTATTATATAATATCAACCAGACATTTATCATACAATATATCTAATATCTAAGCATTTTATATAGTAGATATTTATCAATTTCTATTATTTACATAATTCTATTATAGTTTTATAGCGGAAGCTAAGTAATTAAACATAGATTACTACATGTGACTCGTATAAAATGTTCTATACAACTTAAAACTGTCTATCTCAGTCTCAAACAAAATAAAAACCATTTATCTCAATGGTTTTCTATCTATGCCTCTTTATCTTTCAAGTTCCCTTTGCTTTTCATTCGCGGTGAACGATCTCGTTATCTGAAAAAAAAAAACATGAATATCCACATAATGATTCATGATCCAGCAAATAAATCTAGCGACTAAAGTAGCTAGCCAGATCCTATCCACACTATCCATGCTCATACGTCAATCTCCAGCTAATCATGATTATTTTGAAATCATGCTAAATCAATTATGATTTGATTTGAAATTCATATCATTTACATAAAAATACATGTGTGTTCGTAATTCGAACCGTTTAAAATCCATCAACCACATTTAAAAATCATTTTTAGCAATTAAGTAAATCCGATGCATTTTAATAAATATGCACGATTTAAAACCATCCATTTTTTCAAAACAACCAATATCATTTATAAACATTTAATTTGAAATTTAAAAAAAAATGCAATCTACTCTAAACCAATTCATATGACCGTAATCCATCTACAATTTTCAGGATTTCTCCGGTAGGGCTGTAGACTCGTCTTGTCTTATTCTTCTCGAGGATTTAGAGATTTTCAACCCAGTAAGGACATTTTGCATAAGCCTCCCAATCATTTTCATAATCATATTCATCCTGCCAGAAGAGGTAAGTCCAGGTCAATGGATTCTTATGTTACCATGACTTCTAACTTCCTCCTTCTTAAAAATGTATGCTTTAAAAACAGTTATGAAGCAATGTTATGCATGTATAAAACACGCATTCACCTATGAATTTGATATTTAAAATTTAATATGCTCAATTCAACGTAAGTAAACGTTTTAAAAATTCTTTCATTTCAATATTTTTTTTAAATCAGAAATATATCATTCACTATTTAATTTTTTCGTAAAAAAAGAACAACACCTGATTTATTTAATCATTAAAAACGACATCAATTTAGACACTTCAACATATTTATCTCAACCAAATCCACCAAAATATCTAAACCTATCTAGATCCAAAAGGAAATAAAATATGTTTCCACCTATCAAGGTAATAAATTCGGTCTAACTATTCTAATTATTAGAAATATTTACCGTATTTGTCGATTCCTCCACTTTAACCAAAATTTCCACAAAATCTTCTGATTTCTACACAAATAAGCTCCTCTCAGCGAGCTGCTCAACTTTTCCTAGAGGACAAATTGCCGAATCTCCTTATCTCCTTTTATTTTCTCATCCTTTTCCCTTCTATTCTCCTTCAATTTTCTTTCTCTCTTCTCTTTGGAATTATTTCTCCCTCTCCTTAATGTTTCTTCTCTTACTTTTTGTTTCTCACATAAAGACTCACCAGATGAATGCCACCTTTTATTTCAAAAAGCATTCCAAGGGTAAATTATCATTTTACTGATACTTATCCAATAAAAAGACTCTTTTGCCCTCATCTTTTTAATTATTTACCAATTAACCAATTTTAATTAATCATTAATCACTGTTCGTTTTAATCTAATCTTAATTAGATTAATATTAATCTAATTTATTCAATTAATCTAAATTTAAATCAGAAAATTGAATTTTTATTTTTATTTATTATTATTTTTATATGTTTTAAAGTTTTAACGGGGCGATTGATCGGCTTTAAAAAAATTCGATCTATTTTATTTATAAAATCTGAACCATTATATTTTCTATTAAATAAGATTTTTAACGTGATTTATGACTCTTCCATCGATTTCACACTCGACTTCAAACTTTATCACGATTGACATAGTTCAAATGTCAGATAAAAGATCGATAGAGTTGCAATCAAGTTGAAAATTACAAAAGAAATTAGAAATAGAATTAAAATATCTTACTAAGCAAAAAATATGTCGTAAATGTGTTGGATTTAACATATAAGTTTACAGTAAAATATATGTTCTTAGTAGCTAAAAGATGAAGGTTGATTTGTGTAACGACCTTAATTTCAATTTCTTCAAAATTTCAAACCCTGAGAATTTTTTTTTATAATTTATTCCTTGAATCAAACTTGATTAGTTTGTTATAAATCGTAAGTTTCTAAATACGTTATTCATCAAACAATAATGTGCAATTAATTACGCAAAGTTCTTAAAGTTCTAATAACATTTATTGTGATTAATCCAGAATCTTAATATCAATAAATGTTCATTTATTCATAATGTAAAAAATTAGTTCAAACGATTTTAATTCTACCTCAAAAGTCAATTAATTATTCACATTTAGTATTTAACAACATTTATATTTAAATCCTCAAATACCTCTAATTACAATTTAATTTTTCAATAAATATCAATCTAATAATAATCAATTTGCAAGTTTCTACTTCTATTTAAATCATCCAAACGTTGATGGACGAATTAACTCAATTATCTAGACATATTATAATCATAATTAAATCCTCAAGAACACGATGACTTTCACTATCTAATCTTATTGAAACTATAATACTCCTCAATAAATATTTACAAATAAATTAATTACCTATTCTTATTAAAATCATATTATTTCTCAAATAAATGATTACATAAATTCTTTGATTTTAGATCAATTAATTATTAATCACTCTGTCTATATGTTCACTCACAACAAAAAAAATCTTGCTAAACTAAATGTTCTTCAATAAAAATTCACTTACATAATAAACTAAAAGTGATAATTTATCTCAGTAAGAAAAAAAAGTGTACATAAATTATTAATCATATATTAGTTGAGTTTCATGCTCAAGAAGTTACCTACCGTAGAAACTCATTTTTCAACTATGCATTTAGACTTTTAAAAAATCAACAATTTCTTACCCTAATAAGGTTTCATCAGTCATCATATTTTTACCATGCATTCAGATTTTCATTAGTCATCTCATATTTATCATATGTTTATGTTTTCATTATTCATCTTATACTTTCTGTCAATTTTATTCATTTTAATGATTTGTACTTGCACACAATATATCTTATAAATTTTATCTTTTTATATGTCTAAGTCAATTTGTAATCATGCATGTCCAAGTAAAATATTAGAATAAATAATAAATAAAGATAAAGAAAATACTTTCTTGTGCATTCGTGGAATATTGTTTTCCTATACAAATTATTTTGTGGTTAATCCCAAATTGAGTAATAGTAATAGGTTTTGTTAAATATTCCGCTTTCATATATATATTTATTGAACTCTTGTTGAAATAGGGTGAAAAAACGTGTTTGGTATAAGTTTGGCTAAGCATTGGATTGGATTGGATCATCTTGATAGGCTTGTAATTCAACATTTTGCGTGGTCATATTGTCACTGGGCATTGCTGATACGAAGAAAGAAATTGTATTTTCTTTCCTTCAAGGATTTGGCAACTCGACGCAACGCCTAGGAGAAAGGAGAGTTGCAATTTTTTTTTTTCCTTTTTCATCTACTATTGGGTATACATTGATTCGCGGATGGACGATGTGGGTTGTGTGGGAAATTGTTGGGGGAACCATTTGGCTAAATGCAGAAAAGTAGCCTGACCTTCGTTGTTGGTGCTCGATTGATTTTGGAGATCCGATTCTATTTTCTTATTGGTGGGTTTCATTTGACTTCGGGGGAATGGTGTTGACAATAAGTTAGGTTATGTGATTAACGAAAACTTGGTAAAATCATAATTTTGATTTGGTTTTGCAAATCAGATACAGATTTTGGGTGAAGATTTAGAGTTGGCAAGCTTTTCTCTTTTTGTCCCAAGGTATTTGAAAGAGGGCAGTGATAACAATTATCTCTTTTCGGAATTTTTCACGGGGTTTTGCCATAAAAGAATATAGAGATGACAAACGAGCCAGCCAAGCCAAAAGTAGTCCGGCTCACCAAACCTAAAGAGTTAAACGAGTCGAGCCTAACGAACCAGCCTGAAAAAATTTTAACCTGAGTCGACTCATGAACCACGAGTTAAACGAGCAGAGTCGAACGTATATGGGCAAACATATGCATTCAATTAATCAATCAACCAAGCACTAAGCCCATGGATACACCAAAGAAGGTTCGCCCCACTAGAAGAAAGGAGTAGCACTCTTGAAGATCTCACATTTGCATGCACCAAACACTCGGACTTGTTAAAAGCATGCGTCCCTTAAAGAAGATAGAACCCCGATCCATTTGTAAAGATAGTGCTTAAATTAACATTTGGCATTTGAAAATATTACAACTCATACTCATCTATATTGTTGAAAGCAACTTACCTTATGAGGATTTCATCTCCATGGTCAAAATGATGGGCGAGCGTGCAATGGTGCGACTAAGATTCAACCAAACAATGCTTTCCTTTTCTTCCATTCAACCAAAGGCCTTAGCATCTTTAGGCACTACACAAGCATTGCTTTTGGTTATTGTGATTCAGTTTTTACACTATCAATAAAAGAAGTAGACCATTTTTTTCTCAAGTTAAGAGCTTTGGCAAGGTAAGGCCTCAGGTGTTATCATTCGAGTGAGTTAAGTTTCTAATTTGTCGTCCAAGTCCGTGGTTGCTTAGTGACATAGTTAACTCTTTTTTCTTCATCTTTTCTAAGATCTTAGTTTCAGAGAGAAAATGAGGTCAAACCAGCCTAGTGTTGTTGCAATTTTTATAAGGATAAATTGCATCATTCAAAGGTGCATCAAAGTTACCTCTCGAATCGATTATTGGTTTACTTGCACATTTTCTTCATTTTATCTTATTTTTGGGTGAAATTTGCAGGGACTGTGCTTCATTCACATTCTAAGACTCCTTCCAAATTTTGGGAGATTTAGAAGTCATTAACTATATTAAATCGTGGTTGAATTGAGTTGTTCTCAAATTTAACTGGCGACACTATACCTCACATTTGATTGTTGCAGCATTCTTGTTTTGCAGGGCCGATCCGTATCAGGGAGCCACTATCAGGACTCGATTTCACCAACCGAATCTTGATGAGCCAGAGGATTCCCAAAGTAGGAAGGAGTCGAATGTCGAAGGGATACTCTCATTGGCACTCAGCTTGCACATGCATAGATCATTAAGAGTTAATGAAACATATTTTTTCAACTTGGTATCCTAAATTAAGATGCTCCATTTAAAATCATTATTATTATTTTTTATAAAAATATTTAAAACATAAAACATTCATTGCATGAAAAAAACAACATATATTTTATACATTAAAAATTTACACGAAAATCAGAGTTCTAACACGGAAACTACTACAAAAGTAAGTAATTACATATGACATTTTAAAAAGGTTTATACAAAAGAAATCCAAACATCCCACCCAAAAAAAGGTCATCTAGCTTGATGGTTCACCTATATCTCTTTGCAAACTTTATATTGTTTTATGTTTTCCCTTCTGGTGAACGTTCTCGATATCTGAAAAATATGAATTATCCAAATAATGAGTCTTTAGCCCAGTAAATAAATCTAACACATACAATAACTAATCCAAACTCTATTAACACCATATAATATCAATCACCATCTTCCACTACAATCATTATTTGAAAATCATATACATTATGTTCTTTTGAAAGTCATGCAAATGTTATAAAAGTATGCATGTTTCAAATCAATCATTTGAAATCACTCAACCATTATTTGAAATTATTTTAATCAAATAAATCCAGTGCAAATAGAATGAACTTTGTATGATTAAAATCAACTTTTTAAGTAAACTCAAATGCATCTTTTAACAACTAAATATTTATGTCAAAAATGTAATTTACTCTAATTCCAACATGTATAATCATCACACAACTATACACGTTCCCAGGCTTTTTCCAACAAGGTTATAGGACCATATACATTGCTTCATCTCGAGTTTTAGGAATTTTCAACCCAATGAAGACATTAAGTTGATCTTTTTCTCATTTCCATAGTCATACATATCGCACAAGAAGAGGCAAGTCCAACCATTAGGTTCATGTGTTATCAAGATTGCTAACTTTTCCTTTTCCTTAAATTCATGATTTAACACATTTTATAAAGTTAATGATATGCACATTTAACACCGTGCAACTCACCTATGCAAATCATTTTAAAAACCAGCATATCACATTGGTTTAAAATAATGTTTTCAAAATATTCCATTTTAACATCACAATACAATTTCAAAACATAAATCTTTTTATAAAACATCATTCATTTCACCTCAAAACAACATCAATTTAATCACTTCAATCAACAATCAAAATTCTAAGGCTAACCAGAATCAAAAACATAGTTTAAATATATTTTCACCTAAATAATGCAATAAATGTTAAATTAACTATTCTAAATGTAGCTTACCGATTGAAGGTTTCTCTTTTCCACAAAATTTTCACCTAATGAACTGTTTTTAGTCTTATAGAATCACCTTCTCAAGGTGAGCAACTTTCCTTTGAGCAGCAAGTCCAAAATCCCACTTTTTCTTTCCCTTTTTCTTTTTTCTTTCTCATTTTTCTCTCTTATTTCTCTCTTTCTCTTGAGTTGAATACTTTGCACGAAAATAACTTATTCTTCAACCATATCCCTCATTTCTAGATGATTTTTGGACAAACTTCCCTTTTTAATCCCATCTCTTCATGAATTTTTACAAAATTGCCCCTCCTATAAATATTCTAAAAAATGTCATGATTACTTATGTTTAAATAAACTTAATTAATTTAATCAATCATTTAAGCACATAACTTACCCAACATATGTTAACTGCCACGTCTTCTGGTTATCCAATATTATTGCATGAATACATGCTATAAAGTGTTGAAAATATTTTTCCTTCTTTAACTTTCTCTAAATTCTCATTATAAGACGTAGTTTATAGCTAATAGCCAAAACAGTGCAGCTGCATTCATCAGATTAAAAAGTAAATAAATTTTGCTACACCTATCCAAATTCTTTTATTTCAAAATTCATTTTTTTCCTCTACATGTCTAGTTTAAGACTGTTAAATTTCATAATAATCCAATTATCACAGCAAAAGTTATTACACTTACAATCAAATGTGTTGCTGCAAAACAGTTTCATTCATAGCAATAAATGTTAAATTATTTATTATAAATGTAGAATTTACTTATCCATTGAAGGTTATTTCTTTTCTACGAAATTTTTACCTAATGAACTAATTTTTAAACCTATGGAATTACTTTCCCAAGCTGAGCAACTTTCCTTTGAGGAGTAAGTTCAAAATCTCACTTTTTCTTCATTTTTTTCCCTATTTTTTCTCCTTTTTATCTATTCTTTCTCTTTTCTCTCGAGCTGAATATTTTGCACGAAAATATCTGATTCTTCAGCCATATCCCTTATTTCTAGATAATTCTTGGATAAACTTCCCTTTTTAACCCCACCTCTTCATGTTTTTAGACAAAATCGCCCCTCTTTCTATGGATATTCTCAAAAATATTATGATTACTTATGTTTAAGTATACTTAATTAACTTAATTAATCACTTAAGCAAACAACTTACCCAACATATGCTGACTACCACGTGTTCTAACTACATCGGTTGTCCAATGTTATTCCATGGATACATGCTACAAAGTGTTGAAAATATTTTTCCTTATTTAACTTTCTTCAAATTCTCATTATAAGACGTAGTTGAAAGTCATTAACCAAAACAGTGCATCGTAAAACGTAAATCGCATTAATCAGATTAAAAAGTAAATAATTTTTGCTATGATAATTGGATTATTATAAAATTTAACAGTTTTAAACTAGACATGTACAGAAAAAGAATAGCTTTGGAATGAAAGAATTTGGATGTGTGTAGCAAAAATTATTATACTTAAAATCAAATGTATTCCTACAAAACAATTTCATTCATAACGTTTTCAAAGATTTTATATCATTTATTCAATACGACTTCAATAACTTATATTCATATATCATCCATAATAAATATTCACAATACATTATTAAAAATAAAATATTGAAGGTTCAAACCATACAACCACGTAGTAGGAGGGCACAGGGCAGTGGCTAGCAAGTAACAGTTATTTGACCGTTACGTGTTGCCTATAATATATTTTATTAAGTAAAATGATATAATATTATATATTAGAATAAATTAAATAAAATAATAAAAATTTAACCAAAGAAAAATGGAAATAAAGGGAAAAGGTCGCTGCCCTTTCTTGGCTTCTCCTTCATTTTGTTGTGTGCTGCTGCGATGAGTGGAAAAGGGGGAGGAAGGAAAGAAAACCGAGAGGAAGGAGAGGGGTTCAGGTTCGTCAGACGAACGAACTTTGTTTTTGACGAAACAATTCTCAAACTGTTCCTCTCATGATACTCTACCATCTTGGCGAAGAAATTTAGGACGGTAAGTCAATTTTCTAACTGTTTTCCTCCGCCGAACGTTATGGTTTTCAGAGATTTTGTTTCTACTTTCACGCATCGCCGAAAGACTATTAGGTAAGTAGGTTGGCTCACAAGCTTGGCCCACTAAGCCAACGAGTTGGCTCATTTGGGGACCGCCTAGCTCAATCTTTGGTGGGCTCGCGAGCCCAATCTCTAGGCTCGGTACGGCCGGCGTCATGGGACCCGTCAGCCTGCTCGTTAAACAACTCTAGAAGAATAATGCTACATTTAACTTCATATTCTATTATCTTAAAATATATGATGACATATTAAACAATTATTAATTCAATAACTGTAATAAATTAATTATTTATAATTTATTATGTTAATTGTAATTTAATTGCATCAATCATTATTTAACATAAAAGTATGTATGTTAAGATAATACAATAAGATGATAAATGTATATTACTTGGTGTAGAATAGCCTAGTGTGGGCAGAAGCATAATCAATTTGTGTAATAAGATTCCAGTTTCCTTCCATACAAGTGATGGTGAATTTTCCTTAAAGTTGCTAGGTATCTATCAATATATTCACCCTAATAGGGGCCTAGCAAATTAAGGGACTTAAATTCCTCATTGATCCTATTTTTATTGTCATATTTTTCGGAATTCAAATTTGATTTCATTTGTTGTACATTAGTAGTGGAAATCAGTTAGGTCAAAGTAAAAAACCAAACCGAACTGAATGGAAAATATTGGTTCAGTTCAGTTTCAATTTTGGGAAAACCAAATTTGGAATCGAATTGAGATTTTTGGTTTGGTTCTCGGTTTCTTCTTTCACAAACTGATAAAAAATGAACCAAACTGAATTTGTGATATTTTTAAAAATTTTCAAATCACAATTACAAATTATGAAAGTAACAGGTCAAAATTGACCCAAATTGAGTTTAAATCCGACAAAACTGACACTAAACTAACTTTAAACTTAAAAAATGAAAAACCGAAACGAGCAAAATCAAAAATATCAGTCTGGTTCAGGTTTCGAAGGCTGATCGGTTCGATTTCAGTTTTAAAAAATTAGAAACCGAACCGGGTGGAACCAAACCAAACCAGACCGAGTTCAGAGTTTTGGATTTCAAAATTGGAATTTAGTAAAATTATAAGTTTGATATTAGTAAAATTTGTGATAATTTAATTATGTGATATTTATTTAATTATCCATTGTTATATGAATATAATTCTCGAATTGACTTTTGCAAAATTTAAGGATATAATTTAATAAGACTTTCATCTACTATTTAGTTGAGAATTTTTTTAAATTTTATCATAATTCAATAATATTTAATATTTAGGAATATTACGATTTGTCTAACAAATATTTTAAAGTTTAATCTTCTGTAAATGATCTAAAAAATTATTTTGAATACACTAACTCAACCCAAACCATTCAGCTCAATTTGATGATGTTGATTTGGTTCGGTTTTTATCGACCCTAATCAAAGGTTGGCTCGATAATAATTAATGCTCAAAATTTATTTGAGTTTTGAGGAATTAAATCACGTGACTTGGAAAGGAGGAAAATATAGAACCAGACAAACAATCTGAAAAGAGTGTAAAGGGAAAACGATGTAATTATCAATATATTTACTCTACTGCCATTCCTATCAAATGCCAATGAAATATGAATATGCCTAGCACTTTATGGTATTTCTGTGATTCAACCATCTTCTCCTGTAAGCACTAATGGGCATTGACTTGTAGGTAGAGAGCTCTTTTAGCTGTTTGTCTAAATTATTTAAACTTTTTCACTACAGTTTCCGACCACGTTTTCGTTTTGTTCACAGCTAAGCAAACGTACAATCACTGGACACATCCCTTTCTCATTTTAATTGACATCAGAAGTTCTTGTTCTTAGTCTTCACCTCTCTCGGTTTCCATGTAAGAACCCTCTTCAATGGTCTGGATTTTCAGTTTCCTTGATTGTCTGCGAGTTACTGTTTCTGGGTCTTCAAGATTTGGCTTCTTTTCTGCCTGGAAGCTAAAACTGTGGCTTAGCTTTCAGGTTTTGTGATTATTTGTGAAATAGCTTTCTGTTTTCTTCGCCCTTTTTAAGGTGGATATATGATCATTTGCTCGTAAAAGTCTTTTGATGCTGAGAAAATGCTCTTCTGAGGGCCAATTTACTTCGTTTGTTTAAATATTGTCTTAAGTTTCTGTTAATTTCAGTTTTTTTGTAGAGGTTCCTCTACCTTCCCGTGGTTCTTGATCTCACATTGTCGTAGAATCTTTGCAGAATCTTTGTTTTCTGCGTTTTGACTCTTTTTTATACCTTGATTTAGCATTCATTCTTACTTGCACTTTGATTTGTCTTATATCGATGCTAAGTCCTTGCTGTCTTTTCATCCTCCTTATACCTATTTGATTTTATTGAAATTAATCATATAGTGCTTGCTTCTAAATTTACCCAATTTGATTCCCAGTTCACGTTTTGAATTATAGTCCAGATCCCATGTCCAAACCTCAAGAACATTGATTCAAGCTGGTGATTTTTTCATATTCATTTGAATTCCTCTTTAGTACTTCAAATTCCCATTTTTGTTTGTAGTATATCATGAACTGCCAGTAGCCTGTCATTCTTCAGTTTAATCCTCGCTTCATGAGGCAGGCTTTATAAGTGTCTATTGACATTCCTTCATCGACAGATTTTCAGCCATTGGTTAATTCTAGGTGTTTTACTTAAAGTCTGCTGCTTTCTCTAGTAACATGCTTAGACTATAGGCGTCCATGTCGATTCTATGTGGTCTGCCTATTCTTGAGTGTGTCTACTGTCTGGCATGTGCTCGATGGGCTTGGAAACGATGCCTCCACACAGCAGGCCATGATAGTGAGACATGGGGTGTTGCCACTGCCGATGAATTTGAGCCCATTCCTCGTCTCTGTCGATATATTCTTGCTGTGTATGAAGATGATCTTAGACACCCAGTTTGGGAGCCTGCAGATGGATATGGAATCGATCTAGATTGCTTGATTTTGAAAAAAACATATGAAGATACACAAGGACTAGCTCCTCCATACTTATTATACATCGACCACAAGCATGCCGACATTGTTCTTGCCATTAGAGGTCTTAATTTGGCGAAGGAGTGTGATTATGCAGTTTTACTCGACAATCAACTTGGCAAAAGAAAATTTGATGGGGGGTATGTTCATAATGGGCTTCTAAAGGCAGCTGGGTGGGTGTTGGATCAAGAGCACGATATTTTAAGTGATTTGGTGAAGAAATATCCAAATTATACTTTGACTTTCACGGGTCATTCCCTTGGCTCAGGCGTAGCCGCCTTACTTACAATGGTGGTAGCACAAAATCGGGAAAAATTGGGAAAAATTGACCGAAAGAGGGTCCGATGCTTTGCTATTGCACCTGCGAGGTGCATGTCCTTAAACTTGGCAGTCCGATATGCCGATGTTATCAACTCAGTTATTCTTCAGGCAAGTTCTCACAATTACTCTTTGTTTTACTTCCCAAGGCATAGTTTGTGAAGTAAGTCTAGTGGAAAACACTGCTGCACACCCTTGATGTAGTAGAAAATACTAGTGAATTAGTAATAATAAGAACACGATAGGATAGACTAGGATAGACTATTCGAGAGGTGAGCAATCTCTCCCTTGAAAGAATTTTCAAGAGAAACTTGAACGAATCCCTTTCCTTCCATCCACAGCCTAACGGAATACGGTTATTATTTTTTTGAGTCTACCCTTTTCATGCTAAGTATATTGCAATGATCTAGATCTCTTTTCCTTTTTTGGTCTTACGTGTTTGAGCGTTATTATTAAGCTATTAATGCCAATAATAAGTGAACATTAAAAAAGGCCTATCAAACGCATCACATGCTAATA
This sequence comes from Begonia peltatifolia, assembly GCA_022433055.1. Lineage (NCBI taxonomy): Eukaryota > Viridiplantae > Streptophyta > Magnoliopsida > Cucurbitales > Begoniaceae > Begonia > Begonia peltatifolia. The sequence goes on along the minus strand of JAJTVC010001207.1, from coordinate 2,187 downwards.
AGATTTACCATCTTATAATTAGTTTTCAAGAGTTAAGCTATCATGGATAGAAGTCATTTAGAAGCTGAATAATGTTTTCAATTTTTGTAGTTCCAGTTTGTTGTTTGATTACGAGTGGAAGATTTAAATGCCATTTATTCGAGTCCTCCTTTAGTCCCTTTATTGCATGCATAATTTGTCTAATGACCAATATCTTTAACAATGGGGAAAAGGCTTTCCCACGTTTGAACATCTATGCAAGTGATTTATTCTTCACTTGGCTTCCCCCTGCAATGGATTTGGTGAACTCGCTACTGTTGAATAATGTAACAATTTGTCATGTAAAGGTAAAGACGATCAGAGTGTGAAGACTCCGTCTATATCTTTGTAGAGGTGCACAATCCCACGTTAGTTAGGCGAGTAGAAAATGCATGATTTATAAGTAGAGTTTTTCTCTTTATCTAGTTAAAACACATTTTTGAAAAATCGTAATAACAAATTAATGCGACCTCCTGTTCAAAATGAACAATATTGTAACAGAAGAACTGAAGACTCTACGTATGAAACGATGGACATTACTAATTTGACAAGAGATTTAATGTTTTAATCGATTTACAAAAATAATTTTCCGGAACCTGAAGTAGAATATGTTGTATATTCTTAAAAAATATATGACAATTTCTGGGTTATCTTAGTAGAATCAATAATGTTTTTATTTCAAACTAACTAGTATTACTACGCTAAGACAGGATGACTTCTTACCAAGGACGGCCACGCCTTTGGAAGACATATTTAAGTCGCTTTTCTGGTAAGGTTGAGTGCTTAATGACAACCCTTATCAGTGTGCAGCTCTTAAGAAACAGATTATTTTACTTCTGCTTTCCCGAGTATTTACTGAATATTTAATAAAGCTAGTTCTTTGGTTGATTAGTTTACCATGCATACTTTGCCTGAGGTGCATGCGAGATACTTGCATATCAGAGGAGAAGAAGATCAAAGATCCAAGGAGGCTTTATGCTCCGGGCAGACTCTACCACATTGTCGAGCGAAAGCCCTTCAGGTACAACTGAGACTATCGATTCATTTCTAATCCGTGGATGGTATAAATTTTTCTCTAAAATGAGTTTTTGGTTTTTAGTAACATCAAAAGCATCATTTGAGTTGATGACTTAATTTGTTATATAGTTTCTATACTTAGACAAATTATTAGGTAATTTAGAGTATGTTATAAAACAGGCCCTAAAAGAGATTTATAATTTGAACTCATTTAGGGTCATTGAATTATAACGATTTCTACTGTTATAAAAGTTACAACTCACAAAAACTAAGAGATTCGATGCGAGAAAATAAAAACACCAAGATTTACGTGGTTCACCCATATCTCAACCCGAAGATCAAGATCAACTACTTCCACAGAATTCCAACAAGAGAAAAATTGCACTATCAACCAGAAATTACACCCTCATGTGACAAACTCTCTCACATTACAAGAGTCGACACAATTCAAAGGTAACCTGAGATACACAGAAGACAAGACAAACCAAATACACCCAGATTTCGTTCACACGTGAGAAACTCAACTCACAATAACCAAGACGATCACCTTTCTTATCAACTCACTCAGAAATTTCACATTCATTGACTCAAGTACAGAGAAAAATTACAGGAAAGCAAACCTTAGCATAGAAGATAAAACCTAGCTGCAAGAACAAAAAAAAACTCTCGAATCATTAAGATTACACTTCAAGAGAGAGAAAATGTATAAAAGCAATGCAACATCTAACCATCCATCTTGATTCAAATCTTAAGGTTAGAAAATTTAGTCTTTAAGTTCCAGACTCAATGATGAAATTGAGCTTCACAACATAACATCTACTTTAATACGAATTCTGTAAAAGATATCCGCAACACAAATTTCTCGATCTAACCCAAAAAAGAAAATTTAAGTTACTCAACTTTAACGATGTGTATAGTATAACTTAGTAACAAGCTTTCAGATATCATATTATGGTGATGCAGGGTCGGAAGGTTTCCACCTGTTGTGAAGACGGCGGTGCCGGTGGATGGAAGGTTCGAACACATTGTTCTTTCGTGCAATGCAACTTCTGATCATGCAATCATCTGGATAGAGAAGGAAGCGCAGAGGGCATTGCGAGTGAGATTTTTTTTTTTAAATCTCATTTTATTTCCTGTGATTATTTATAATTT